>CM039674.1:7717597-7800097 GCA_022496015.1 Hordeum marinum | reverse complement strand
CACTGACCCATTTGCGCACTCGCCCGGTCCATTTGTAGCGCTCAATGGGGGTTGGACCCGGCTCTGGCTCGGCCTTGATGGGGGAAGGCGGGGCCATCGGCGGCACGACGCAGTCGCCCGCCGCGGAGAGGGGGCCATGGCCTCCGCCATGGCCGTCGGGTATGCCGCCTCCTCTTACTCCCTACGATGCTCCTCCTCCCCGCTCTCCCGGAGGACGGCCGCCATGGCCGCCTGGTAGGCGGCCTCCGCCTCCTGGTCCTCGTCGCGGACTACGAGGGGGTTGATGTCTATTATGCAACCTCCTTCTTGTAGGTTCGTGTTGGGCCTCCAAGCGCAGAGTTTTATAGGGCAGTAGCAAATTTCCCTCAAGTGGATGACCTAAGGTTTATCAATCCGTGCGAGACGTAGGATGAAGATGGTCTCTCTCAAACAATCCTGAAATCAAATACAAGAAATCTCTTGTGTCCCCAACATACCCAATACAATGGTAAATTGTATAGGTGCACTAGTTCGGCGAAGAGATGGTGATACAAGTGTAATATGGATGGTAGATATAGGTTTTTGTAATCTGAAAATATAAAAACAGCAAGGTAACTAATGATAAAAATGAGCACAAATGGTATTGCAATGCTTAGAACCTAGGGTTCATATTTTCACTAGTGTAATTTCTCTCAATAATACTAACATAATTGAATCATATGTAAATTTCTCGCGCGCGACAAAGAGTTCACTCCAAAGTCACAAATAGCGAAGAACAAACAAAGAAATTATTGTAGGGTACGAAACCACCTTAAAATTATCATTTCTCATCAATCTTATGAGCTATCCCTATAAGTGTCATGGACAGTCCTAGAGTTCGTACTAAAATATCATCTTAAGATACACATCAACCAAAACCCTAATGTCACCTAGATACTCTAATGTCACCATAAGTATCCATGGGCTTGATTATACAATATGCATCACATAATTTCAGATTCATCATATTCAATCCAACACAAAGAACTTTAAAGAGTGTCTCAAAGTTTCTACTGGAAAGTCAAGACAAAAACGTGTGTCAACCCCTATGCATAGTTTCCTAAGGTCACGGAACCCGCAAATTGATCACCAAAACATACATCAAGTGGATCAATAGAATATTTCATTGTCACCACGGATATCCCATCGCAAGACATACATCAAGTGTTCTCAAGTCCTTAAAGACTCAATCCGATAAAAAAACTTAAGAGAGAAAACTCAATTCATCACAAGAAGATAGAAAGGGAAAAACTCAATATGATTCATGTATATTAATAAAGCTCGCCTTACATCAAGATCGTGCCATCTCAAGAACACGAGAGAGAGAGAGAGAGAAAGATCAAACACATAGCTACTGGTACATACCCTTAACCCCGAGGGTGAACTACTCCCTCGTCGTCATGTAGACCGTCGGGATGATAAAGATAGCCTCCGCTCATGGTTTCCCCCTCTGGCAGGGTGCCGAAACGGGCTCCCGATTTGTTTTTTCGTGGCTCTGGAGGCTTGCGACGGCAGAACTCCCAATCTAGGTTTCTTTTTGTAGGTTTGGATATTTATAGGAGTATTTGACGTTGGTCCCACGTCCAGAAGGTTCCCGAGGAGGTCACAAGCGCGCTAGGCGCGGCCAGGGGGATGGCCACGCCTGGCAGGCTTGTGACTCCCTCAGGACTCTTCTTCGGTATCTTTTCACTCTAGTATTTTTATATTTTTCAAAAATATTTTTCGTAAATTTTCAGCCCATTCCGAAAACTTCTATATCTACACAAAAACATCACCACGGTAGTTCTGTTGAAAACAACGTCAGTCCGAGTTAGTTCTAATAAAATCATACCAAAATCATATAGAGTTATTGTAAACATGGCATGAATACTTCATAAATTATACATACGTTGGAGACGTATCAGGGGTCGGCGACGACCTGCGGCCGACTTCGTGGACGTCGCGCCGCCTAGCCTCCTCGTGCTCGAAGGCGAACCACCAAGGCCAATTGGGTGAGTCAAACGCGTACGCGGCATCACTGCGCTGCTCCAGCGTCATCTGTGCCCGCCGGCGCCGCACCTCCACCGTGTGCGCCCTAACCCACCGTGGCGCTGGGATCCTCTCCGGATCCAGATGCCAGTCGTGCGGCAAGGTGACGTTGGGGGTACGGGAGAGGCATGCGGTTCTGCCAGTGCCACTCTGCCTGGTGCACTGGCACGTTGACGCGTTGCCTTGACCGACGAGCTAGCGCCGATGGAAGTGGGGGGAACTCGGCGGGAAAAGGGATGACAGGAGCCTTGCCCTTGGCTTTGCTGCTGCCGGCGTCAAAGAAGAAATATATAAAATGGATGTATTTGTAACTAAAATAAGTCTAGATACATCATTTTTAGGACAAGTAGTTTCGGACCAAGGGTGTATATTTTTTTGAGTTGCTTTTTTGTTTCTTTTGGAGAGGAAGAGGAAGATTCATTACGGGGGCCAAGCCCAACACCACTTTACTTTCTTAAGTCAATCAGTCAGTCGGGGTCCAACCAAAAACGCACTGCCCCCACCCCGTCCCGTGTGTGGTTCCTCTGGCTGGCTAGCTAGGTCTTGCCGCCGGCGGCGAGATGAACGCGACCGAGGATGCCCGCCACCGTAGCACGCGCACGCGGCTCCATCCACATGCCCACGTGAGTGAGGCGGGCGAAGGAGTGGCCCGCCGCCGCAGCACGCGGCTCCATCCCCAGATCCAAGCCAGTGACGACGGCGGCGGAGTGGCCCGCCGCCGCAGCCTGCGCCTCCATCTCCAGGCCAACGCGAGCGAGGAGGGAGCCGGACTGTCTCTCTGGCGCAGCGCGCGCCTCCGTCCCAATGCGCACGCAGGCGCGGAGGCATCCGGAGTGAGCCGCCGCGGCAGCAGCTCGTCGGCGGCGCTGGCCTCGCCGCTCGAAAACGAAAATCTCCTGTGGGAGATCCTCCTCCGCCTCCCGCCGGAGTCCTCCTCCCTTCCACGCGCCTCCGCCTTCTACAAGCGGTGGCGATGCGCCGTCACCGACCCCAGGTTCCACCGCCGCTTCTGTGCGCACCACCGGAAGCCGCCACTCCTCGGTTTCTTCTAGAAGAGCGTCGATGGTATCGTCTTCAAACCCGTCCTGAACCCTCCCGACCGCATCCCTCCTCAGCGCTTCGACATGCGACTCCACGGCATTGACAGTGGCCGTGGCACGGGGGTCCGATTGCTCGGGTGCCGCCATGGCTGCCTCCTCATCATGCCCCCATCATGGCGGCGGGAACATCTTATTGTCATTGCCCCCCATCACCGGCGAGGAGCACCGCGTGCAACTTCCGCCCGAGTTCAAGAGCGGCCGCTACGTCAATGGGACGGTGCTCTGCGCTGCTGCCGACAATGACCACGTGCACGGAAGCTGCCACTCAAGCCCATTCAAGGTGGTCTTGCTGTCCATGGGCAGCGACCTTGTTTACTACTCGGAGACTGGCATATGGGGTGACCTCATGCAACACTGACTCCATATCAGCTTCATGATGCTGGTACACATGGATTGTTAGTTGGTAATGCACTTCACTGGTTGTGCAACGATTACATTTTTCAGTTTGATTTGGAAGGGCAGAGCCTAGCTTTGATCAAAGCGCCTCCCAGAATAAATGATGTCCATCACACCTATGACAACCATGAGATCATCGAAGTCGCGGATGGCGCTGTTGGTCTCGCCATATGGTCTCACTATTGCTATAACATTCAGATGTGGCAAAGGAAAGTCAATTGTCAGGGTGTTGCCAAATGGGTGCTATGGAAGACCATTGATATGCATAACATTAATGGGATCCCACCTATGGTTCAAGGACAGAGGTCAGGGTTGTTATGTAGACTGAGATATGCTGAGGGTACTGATGATATATTTCTACATGTGAGCACTGGTGTCTACGTGCTTGATCTTACGTCAATGCAATCTAAGAAACTTTGTGAACCCCGTTGTGTTGATGGCTATTATTCTTTCAAGAGTTTCTATATGCCAAGTGATTGTTCTCCATTAGTCCCCATACCATAGGAGTAACCTAATCTTGTAATATTCTGTATACATAGGTGCTTGAAGTACCTTGGCTAGACAGATGAATCTATAGCTGTACTGTTTAATATATGGTTATCAGTTAATATGTACTTTGTGTTATCATTCAATATAGTTGTCTTCATCATTGGGAGATATCAAACCAAATATCAAATGATGACTAATAATGTAAATTCAAATGCCAAACGGTTCAACTCATTAGGCATATTTGGAACCTCAACTAGCTATATTATTCTATCGCGTACTTTTAATCCTGCTATTCTTCTTATAATGGCATAAAAAAACTTTCGTCGAAACCATACATTCCGGTATAATAATTTTCTCTGTCACTTGTTCAAGACAATCCTAGTTTTCATAACTAGTACTACCTATGTAAACAAATATAACACCTCTTAGATCGCTTTACAAAGGGAGTACATTTGTAACACACCCCTATTCATGTGTTTGTTATCTCTAATCAGTCTCCTTCAATACCCAAGTTAATATTTGCTGGCAGTATTTACGAGTTTTGGCATGTTTTTATTTTGTCTTCTTCATATGATGAGGGATGAGTTAAATTCCTGATCCTTTCTTATTTTCTTATGAGCTAAATTATTCGTTATGAGATAGCTATGTATAAAATACTGCTTAAAAAATATTCCTTACGAAAAGCAACATATGTAGTTTTGTTTATCTGTTGCCAATAGTCATCTATAAGATATAAATACACAAGTGAGTTCTTTTTCCTACATTTGTTAATTCATCTATGTAACAGACTAACTGTTTTCATCCCATGCTTATGCTTCTAGGCGCAGCCATTTCTCGTGGATGGGATGGAGCTGAAACGTGAGGACTCTGCTTTGGTTGTGCTAATGTGCCGGAGTGGTTCAAAAGGTAAGGCCTTGTGAATATAGTTTGTGAGATTTGAACCGTTTGATTTTCTCTTTGAAAAATATCTGGCAGTCAATGTGGGTAGTATGCACCCTGAAACTACTAACCTTTCTGCTATTGGGATTCAAGCATGCTAATAACATAGAGAAACAAGTAAAATGGGGGTGATGCCAAGTAAGTAATGAATCCTTTGAGCTGTTTCATGATCTATAAGCTGAAAGCAATATGTTAGAGCATCTCCAGCCGTTGTCCCCCCCCCCCCCCCCCCAGGGGGCCAAAATAGCGCCGCCTGGGGGCGAGCCGGCGCTAAAATCGGTCTGGGGGGCTCGGCTTCCCAGTCGAACCCCCGGGGTCGCCCCATAACCGCCGCTTTCGGCCCATTATCGGCGTAGAATTGGCCCCGTTTCGGCGCTATTTCGGCTTTGAAATCAACAAAATCGGCTACTTTTGGGCACAAATGAACAAAATCGGCGCTCTTTCGGCATAAAATTCAACAAAAAACTGAATATTCCATACCAAAGTTTATTATAGAAATTAATACAAAATCAAGTTCAATGAAGAAAATTCCAACATAAATTAAAACAAATCGAGCTAGGCGTTGCCCTTAAGCCTCCATAGGTGCTCCACCAGATCGTCTTGCAGTTCTTGATGCACTTGTGGGTCTCGAATCTCCTAGCGCATATTGAGATAGGCAGTCCATGTTGCTGGTACTTGGTGATCAACAACTGCAAGAGGTCCCATCCTGTGATATGGTTCAGGATCAAACACTGGCTCTTCCTGCTCGCTCTCAATGATCATGTTGTGCAAGCAGACACAGCAATTCATGATCTCCCACATCTGCCTTTTGGACCAAGTCATAGCGGGGTACCTGACAACAGCAAATCGCAATTGGAGCACACCAAATGCTCGCTCGACATCTTTCGTGCAAGCCTCTTGACACTTAGCAGAGTGTGCCTTCTTTGGCATCACAGGTTTTGAGATAGTCTTCACAAATATGGACCATCTCGGATAGATATCATCTGCTAGATAGTATCCCTTGTTGTATTGGCATCCATTGACCTCAAAGTTCACCGGAGGAGCATGACCTTCAACAAGCTTGGCGAAGACATTCGAGCACTGCAAGACGTTGATATCATTGTGAGTTCCTGGCATATTAAAGAAGGAGTGTCAAATCCATAGGTCATGTGTGGCTACTGCCTCAAGTACCACATTGCAACCACCTTTGGCGCCTTTGTACATCCCCTGCCAAGCAAATAGGCAGTTTTTCCATGACCAATGCATGCAGTCGATGCTTCCAAGCATCCTTGGAAATCCTCTTGCTACATTCTGTGCTAGAATTCGAGTAGTGTCTTCGGCATTGGGTGATCGTAAATATTGTGGTCCAAACACTGCCACCACTGCTCCGCAGAACTTGTACAGACACTCAATGGTGGTGGACTCGGCCATTCGTCCATAGTCTTCTTGTATGTCCGCGGGAGCTCCGTATGCAAGCATCCTCATAGCTTGGGTGCATTTCTGAAGTGCGAAGAATCCAACTGTGCCGGTGCAATCCTTCTTGCAAACGAAATAGTTATCGAACTTCCGGACGGAATTAACAATCGTAAGGAAGAGCTTCCGGCTCATCCGGTAGCGATGCCGAAATACTTTCTCATCGTGCAATGGAGAGTCGGCAAAGTAGTCGGCGTAGAGCATGCAATACCCCTCCATCCGATGTCTCTGCTTGCTCTTGCGCCGCCCCGGCCTCGAGCCACCTCGTCGGGGCTTGTCATTGTTGACGAACAGGTGATACGTCTCCAACGTATCTATGATTTTTGATTGTTCCATGCTATTATGTTATCAACTTTGGATGTTTTATATGCATTTATATGCTATTTTATATTATTTTTGGGACTAACCTATTGACCTAGAACCCAGTGTCAGTTCCTGTTTTTTCCGTGTTTTTGACCTTTTTTCAGATGGGAATATCAAACGGATTCCAAAAGGAATAAAACTTTCGCGATGATTTTTTTGGACCAAAAGAGAGGGAGCCACGAGCCACGAGGGAGTCACGAGCCCGCAAGGCCCGACCTACCCCCCTGCGAGGGGCTAGCGGGCTCGTGACCTCCTCGTGGGCCCAACTGACGTAATTCCACCGCCATAAATTCCTATAAATACAGTAACCCCCCAAAAGAAACCTAGATCGGGAGTTTCGCCGCCGCAAACCTCCAGAGCCACCAAAAACCAATCAGGAGCCCGTTCCGGCACCCTGCCGGAGGGGGAATTCATCTCCGATGGCCATCTTCATCATCCCGGCGATCTCCATGACGAGGAGGAAGTAGTTCACCCTCAGGGCTGAGGGTATGTACCAGTAGCTATGTGTTTGATCTCTCTCTCTCTCATGTTCTTTCGATGTCTTGATCTCGATTTACCGCGGGCTTTGCTACTATAGTTGGATCTTATGATGTTCTTCCCCCTCTCCGTTCTTGTAATGAATTGAGTTTTCCCTTTGAAGTTATCTTATCGGATTGAGTCTTTAATAACACTTGATGTATGTCTTGCACGTGTCTATCTGTGGTGACAATGGGATATTCATGTGAGTACTTGATGTATGTTCTGATGATCAACTTGCAGGTTTGTGACCTCGGGAACCTATGCATAGGGGTTGGCACACGTTTTGACTCTCCGGTAAAAACTTTGGGACACTCTTTGAAGTTCTATGTGTTGGTTGAATAGATGATTTTGAGATTGTGTGATACATGTCGTATAATCATACCCACGGATACTTGAGGTGACAATGGAGTATCTAGGTGACATTAGGGTTTTGGTTGATACGTGTCTTAAGGTGCTATTCTAGTACGAAATCTAGGATAGATTGAACGAAAGAATAGCTTCGTGTTATTTTACTACGGACTCTTAAATAGATCGATCAGAAAGAATAACTTTGTGGAGGTTTCGTACCCGACAATAATCTCTTCATTTGTTCTCCACTATCAGTTACTTTGGAGTGACTCTTTGTTGCACATTGAGGGCTAGTTATATGATCCAATTATGTTATCATTGTTGAGAGAACTTCCACTAATGAAAGTATGAACCTTAGGCCTTGTTTCCACGCATTGCAATACCATTCGTGCTCACTTTTACTATTAATTACCTTGCTGTTTTTATATTTTCAGATTAGAAAAACCTATATCTACCATTCTTATTGCATTTGTATCACCATCTCTTCGCCGAACTAGTGCACCTATACAACTTACCATTGTATTGGGTGTGTTGGGGACACACGAGACTCTTTGTTGTTTGGTTGCAGGGTTGCTTGAGAGAGACCATCTTCATCCTACGCCTCCCGCCAACTGATAAACCTTAGGTCACCCACTTGAGAGAAAATTGCTATTGTCCTACAAACCTCTGCACTTGGAGTCCCAATAACGTCTACAAGGAGAAGGTTCCGTAGTAGACATCAATAGTCCTGCCAGCGAGGACAGTATCATGAGGTGCTCCTCGTCGGCGATGTCGGCCTTGGCTTCTTCCTCTAACAGGGCCGCGAACGCCTCCTCGTCATCCGAGTCCATGGCCGAGCCGGCAAAACGTCGAACACCTTGTCGGCGTGACGGGCGAGCAGGCGAGCAGACTCCGGCGTGACGGGTGAGCAGACTCCGGCGTGACGGGCTAGCAGGCGAGCAGACTCCGGCGTGGCTTGGGTGAGGGGATGGGCGAGGGTCGAAGAAGCGAAATCCGGCGAGGCAGGACGAAGTGGGGTCTTCTAGCGGCGGCACAGGGGCCGTGAACAGGCGAGGGTCGCCGGTGTTGCGGGAGTTGGCAGCGGGGGAAGTGGCTCGGCGCTAGGAAAAAAGGGGCGAGATTCGCCTGACAATGGTGTCCCACACGTCGATTTGTTACCGCCGGAGCCCCCAAGAGACCCCCAGCATCTTGGGTTCGGCCTGGGTTCGCCGGTCCAATAAAGGGCCTCAACCGGCGAAAAACGTCGTCCTGGGGCCGCAGCTGGTGGTTTTTTCACCCGCCGACGATAAAAAAGTGGCCTGGGGGGTCCTTCGGGGCCGCGGCTGGAGATGCTCTTAGTAGCCATTTTGTTATTTCAAACATCAGCCACATCATTCTACTCAACCACCCAACAAATTCCTATGAAAAAGGCTGAACAGTTTTATTTTATTTTGTCATCGGTATGCATAGGAGATGTAGCTCATCTTTTTTCGAAGGGATATGATATAGCTCTTCTTTATATTGTTGTGCTGATCATGAGTTTGTTGTACACATATTCTCTTTCATACGCTAAATAGTTACATGGCTGCTTCTGTTAGATCTTATCTTTATTTGTATTGGGTTGATTGCAAATTAATGCTTTTGTGTTCTCCAGGTGAAGAAAGGCGTGCTACAGTCTCTTGTTGTCAATGAGTTCGCCGAGCATCAATGTGGTCGTCAATGTTTATGTCATCTCAAAAAACTTATGAAGTGTGCGCTTTAGTCTAGCTAAGTTTCTAATGTGGCAAGATGCTTTTGAACATCAAGTCGGATATTGTCACCCCGTTGGCTTATGTACGTACTTGTGCTTGGCACCTCTTCTCCTCGGGCATGACAATTTCAGTCCCAAATATCACCAAAACTTGTGTATTTGAGTGTGTTTCTCAGTTTTGGGTTGAAGAGCATGTCAGCGCTGTTGACCTAATGTGATCGTGATCCACACGCGTCCCCTCCTTTTTTTTTATTTGCCTTGGAAATGAATGAATGAGAGGACTAGGGAGAGGGGAAAATGTAATTTGGTCTGAACTACATTCCAGAAAGTTGATCTAGATATTTTGTTTAAAAGCAGGAAGTGCTCCAGATATTGGCAAATTCCACATGTTGAGTCATATAAGCCCAAGCTTTTGCTGCTGAGTCACATCTTGGCTAGAACGCTTATTTAACTTAATTAGCAAAAATGTCCGTGCGTTGTAACGCGATAATAAAATTGTGGTGCTCAAATCAAGTTTTAAATATTTGCACTCTATGTATATACACGTATCGGAATATTTGTGCACCAACCGCACAAATGCGAACCTAAGACATATGCATTCTAACATGCTCACAATGTATTGATGTTGGACTTGATTCTTGATGTGTGTATTTTTTTAGTATATCTTTGATGCGTATATGAGAAGAAAAAGAAAAGGTAAGTCTCTCGATAGATGGAAAACTGTAGGGCCCTACGACGAACGAATATTTCAGAGGAACGCTCATTTTTTTCACTTTTACAGATGACAGGGTGTGTAATTTTTTTGACAAATGGCGGGGTGTGTAATTTACTTCAACTTCAGGGGCAGTTCGACGACAGACAAAACATCTAAAGAAACAATTCGCAAAGAGTTTTTTTTCACTTACGGATGGCGGGATCGGTAATTTACTTCAACTTTAAGAAGAGTTCCAGTGACATGCAAAAAAACAGAGAAACAATTAACGAAGAGTTTTTTTTCACTTATGGGTGGCGTGGTGGATAATATTTTTTTTCACTTACGGGTGACGAGATCGGTAATTTACTTCAACTTTAAGGGCAGTTTCAGTGACATGCAAAAAAAATCAGAGAAACAATTAACGAAGAGTTTTTTTTTCACTTATGAATGGCGTGGTGGGTAATTTAGTTTAATTTTATGAGCTGATAGGTGGACGTACGAAAAATAAACAGGAGGACAAAACAAAGTGGAGAAACGATCCTCCCTTTAATATTATTATTAGGTATAGACTTGACGGTTGTTTTTGTTTTGTTTTGAACTTACCCTGAGACTGAGCTGCAAGTCATTTGAATGTCTTTTATACGGCTGAAATTAACGCAGATTAAATCGGAATGTGGTGGCAATTTGTTCTCGGCCTACAAGTCGTTTGGACGTTTACATGTCTGACATTATTGCTGTAGAAATTTGGATGATAGAGACGGGACTTTCCTTGCCCTGAGAACGAGGTGCCCTGGGATTAAGGTTGCTGCTGCTGTCCAGCCATTTGCAGTGGTTCATATGAGCCAGAGCACTCGTCGTCCTCGCAGCGACTATTTACTGCTGAAGATGCAAGACTGGACGGCAGCAAGTGTACAATCGCACTCGTAATCGCAGGAACATATATGGCAGGAGGTTGTATTCTTGGCCTGTAATTTTCTGTTGAACTTCAAAGTCATTTGAATGTTTTTTATACTGCTGAAACTACCGTGAGAAAATCAGAATGTGTGTGACAGCAAGAAATCCGACTTATTTTTTCCTACCCTGAGCTTACGGTGAGGTTTTTGCTGCTGTCCAGTAGTTTGGACCATACATATGCGACACTGGACTGCGGCCTGCCTACACTTACATGAACACTGACAGAAATTCCAGAGATAAGGTACAGAACTATCAGTGCACCGTGACTCTGGCTGAAATTCCACAACTCAATTTCTTACTCATCCAATATTTGCAATGGTCCAAAGGGCACCTCATTTTCGCAGCAATTTACTTGATGATACACTGACCTGGACCTGGACGGCAACAAGTCTACAATCACATTCATGGTTACAACAACTCGGCCCTCGCAAAAAATAAATGTACCTGCTTCGGTAGACCCCCCCTACAAACCGTATAAGGACAGTAAGGTCATTTCATCAAGCCGTATACACATCTGTATATGTGACATGTACAAGGCGTCGTATTTATTTTTTGTGATAAACTCCAAAAACAATACAAGCATTGTGATTTAAACTCAAGACCTCCCAATCTAACAAGAACCACACTAACCAACTAGGACATGCTAATGCTTGTGTAAATTAACTTCTTTTCCTTGTCTAGTGCTACTTCACTTCGTGACTGGGCCGGCTCATTATGGTACGGTACTTTTATCACTATCACTTTTTGTTTTTTCTATTCGTTTTCCCTCTTTTTTCCTTTTTAATTTCTTTTTTAGAAAATTCTCACACTTACAAAAATCTGTTCAAAATTTAAAATATGTTCGCTTTTTAAATTTTGTTCATAAAGTACAAAAATTTCGCATTTCTAAAAATTTGTAAAGATATGTCAAAAAATATTCGTTTAATAGAAAAATGCTCACATCATGTATTTAAATTTCTGAACGTCTATTAAATAGAAAAATGGTTCGTCTAAAATAAATATTGTTTATTGCTTGTTTAAATAGAAACATGCTCACATAAAAAATCAAACACAATCAGGCAATTTTAAGTTTTCTAAACATTCATTAAATAGAAAAATAAAAATGAAAATATATAAATCAGCGACTAGTTTATTATCCATTTTTTTCCTTTTTCTTTCTTGTTATTCTTTGTTTTGCCTTTTTTTCTTCCTTTTATTTTTCAACAAATGCTCACATCAATAGAATGGACCTAAATTTTTTCACACACACTAGCATCATCATGCCAAGCATCCGTGATAAATTTTATTGAGTTCTCACATTTTACGCATTTCCTAATGTTTTTCTGGTAAAAAAACCAAAAACACTAATCGAACGTGACACAATGTGCGTTCGGTGTCTGAATTTTTTCAAATTTTGCATGGAGATCTGCCATGAGCATGCCCAAATGCTGAAAAAAAATTGATGTCATTTCAAGCAGGTCAAGAAGAACATTGTGTTCAAAGTCGATGATTTGGGTAGGCCCACAGGGCAAGGCTTTTGTTATTTGCAATCTCTGTCATTATCAATCAAAATGAACATTTTCATCTGAATTACTTTTTGAAATTTGTCAACAATTTTAGGACTTCAAATTGTGTGTGAAAATTTTATTAACATAACACTTATTCCAAAATTGTTGCAAACTGCATACTTTTTGGGGGAATTTATTACAAACTGCATACTTTTTAAAATTCATCAACATTTTTAAAACACAAACATTTCTTAAATTTATGAACAAAATTTTCGAAAACTGGTCCTTTTGTGGTGAATATTTAAAATAAATTGGTTTAATTTTGTTTTTCATATTTTCTGATTTTATATTTAAATTTAATTTCATAGTATTCTTCAAAACATGTTTGTATCAAAATATTTTTTTGCTGTTTTTAAAGTATGTTCGTGTTATGACATGCTGAGCAATTTTGAAATGCACGAACAATATTTTTACATATCTATACAATATTTTCAAAATACGAATATTAGTACTTTATGAATAAAATGTAAGTAAAACAAACATTTCTTAGAAAAAATTACAAAATTTATAAGCATGAGTATTTTTCGAAAAAATAAGAGACGAATTTTGAAAAAAAAATTAGTGATAAAAGTACAGATTCACCAATGGGACAGTCCAGCCACGAATTTAAGTAGAACAAAACAAATAAAAGAAAAGAAATCACAAACACTAGGATGTTTTAGTTGGTTAGTGTGGTTGTCCTTTGACCAAGAGGTCTTGAGGTCAAATCTCATTGTGTGCATAATTTTATTTTAAACAAAAAACTAGGACGTCACGTATATTTACGCAGCCATGTATCGGTACGGATGAAAAGACCATCCTACCCTTTATTATGAAGGGTATAAAAAGATCTCAGCCGTCAATGTGAGGGTCTACCGAAGCAAAAGTGAAAAATAAAATAAAATGTGTGAACACGTCAGGAGGTTGCAATGGCAGTTGCTACAAGTCAATCCGCGACCAGGCACATGGCTATTATCAATTTCATCATCGTCTCCGTATATTGACAAGACAAGAGCAAGAAGAAAAAGTTTGCTACAGGAGGAAGGAAACTTACATCAGGTGCCCAAGGAAGGAAACATACTTAGAACTACAGAAATTTGACTTACAAAAGACTGGGGCCAAGCTTACCAAGGACAGGCTGGGGCTACCATTTACAAACAATGGGAAATTAGTTGATACAAAAGTTTTGACTTAGAAAAGACTGGAACATCAGCAGCAGCTGCATAAAATCGGTATTTCTTGCATCATACTTTATTTTGTCTCCGCCTGAATCACCGTAATACATTCTTTCAACCATGTATTCGTGCTAACAATGTGTCAGCACAGATCCCAAATAACACTCCAGCTTTCACGAACTATTATTCACATATTCGGATAACATGTGTCTTCCAGAAAGACGATTACATTCAACCAGTTAAGCAGTTGGAGTTCGACATCCTCTTTAACAGCTACTAGATTTTATTACATGTTTACACATAAAAGTTCACTAGGAAACAGTGGCGGACCTAGAATGCCTGCCTTGGGGGTGCCACAGTTCAGAACTTACACTAAACATCATCATAATTTGAACAAATAGTTTTACAATTTCATCAACTTCATAGATATTCAGTGCTACATACATAATAAATTTTCGTTTACAGTTTTGGAGGGAATGCCATGACACCCAGGGCACCCTGACTAGGAAACATGAGAATCCGATATCTCATCCTCCTCCGAGATCTCGGTCAGCTCGGATAACAAAGGGTAAGAATCCGGAACAGTTGTGTGATCATCATCACAGAAGAATGGCCTGGAAGGCATCTGCAAGTCATCGAAGCTACCTTCCAGCATCTCTATGACCTCGCTCATCGTCGGCCTGTCATGAGACTTCATCTGGATGCACCATAGTCCAACGATGCACAGCTTCCTCTCCAACTCATGCATGTCAGCAACGGGAGATATCTCATCCGCCTCTTGTGTAGTTAGCCTATCATACACCCATGATGGGTAGTATGATTGACTTGAGTTTGCTGCATTTGGATCAGCGTTCCTTCTTCCTCCGGCCATCTCCAGCAGCAGCATCCCGAAGCTGTAAACATCGGACTTGCTTGATATGATGCCAAAGCTCCGAGTTATCATCTCAGGAGCTATGTACCCTATAGTTCCCCGTAGGGCTCTTGATGGCACTAAACTATCGTCCCTTGGGTACAGTTTGGCGAGACCGAAATCAGCAACTTTTGGGATAAAATTGCTGTCAAGAAGGATGTTGTGTGGCTTGATATCAAAGTGCAGAATCTGCATCTCGCACCCTTGATGCAAGTAATCGATCCCTCTGGCAATGCCCAAAGCAATCGCATTTAGCTTATCCCAGGAGAAGGCCTTCTCTCTCTCTGACGAGAAGATGTACTTGTCAAGAGAACCTCCAGTCATGTATTCGTAGACCAGAGCCCTTCTCATTTCCTCTGAGCAGAACCCCACCAGACGGACCACATTGACATGGTGGATCCTGCCGATGGTGGAGACCTCACTGATGAAGTCTTCTCCGTTGCAGTTGGAGCTGCCCTCAAGCATCTTGACAGCGATATGGACATTGCCTGGGAGTAGCACGCCCTTAAAGACAGAGCCATAACCACCTTGGCCCAGCTTGTCTCTGAAGTGGCTTGTCACTGCAACAATGTCTGTGTAAGCGTACCTCGTTGGCCCGATCATTTGTTGCATCCGGAGGAACTTTTCAACTGCATCAATTGTGATCCTTGTTTTCCAGTACTTGTGGGCAAGGAAGATCAATACTGCTAGGGGCGCTAGCACGAACCTGCAAAGTACTGCATACAAGGAAGTTTACATATGGAATTGGCTGTGGCGAGGTTAATACACCACTTGTTGTAGGCTGGAAGAAAATAATTTATGTGATTTTTAAGTACCAGCAATCCACTTCACAATCGCCAGAGCAAATACTGGGGGTAAAATATGACGATCTGTTTGATCACCATGACTCATGGCCCTCATGTAAAAAAGTATGTTGTTACGATTGAAATTTACACCAAATATGCATGACCAGAAACTGAAGTCTATAAGAAGGATGTCCACGGTCCAACGACTCTCGATGTTGTTGCCTGTATCACGATAGCGGTCGCTGCAAGAGCATTGCATGCATGGTACATATAAAATGTATTAAAGGGGGGAAGATAGGATTAGGTCTATACATGGGAGAAGCGGAAAAGGAAGTATGAAAACTCACCGAAACGACCAGTCAAGGCAGAAGTTGATATTCCTAATAATACTCAATGGAGGATCCAGCAGAGGGAAACGAACAGAGAATCCAAGCCTCAGGTGCTTTACAAAATCTGCATAATGGCTGAAATTGTAGTAATTTCCACGACCCGGATCACACAAAAGAAACATGGCCAGGTACCCGCAAGAAGGCTGTAAGCTTTCAATAGACACAGTGTCAGTCACTATATAAACAAAAGAGTGGTTGTTGCTCAGGCAAGGGACCGGTGTGTAGAAATATTCATAAAATTCATTTGTTAGTGGCACCACCTGCGAGCAATTCACAAAGCTACCCACTGTGTTTGTATACATAGGGAGCAATTCCCAGCTCTGGTCTTTGTCTGACCTTTGGATCCCGTTGAAATAAGGAAGCTGATCCCAGTGAGGAAGAGGGCAGCTGCTGTTCATGTCCAAGTTGACATCGACGACCCGGAAGGATGAATCAGTGTAGTTGATCTCGGTGACAAAATATGTCGCTGTGTTGATCCGAATTTTGGGCCTGTTGTCGGTGCAAACCAGCTCATATGATTGAACACCGCATCTATGTGGATCACCTTGCCGGCGGAAAGGATGTGATATATTATGGAGGTGTCCACAGGAGAAAGTATCGCAGTGGTGTCGCCCATGAACATCTCCAAAGAGTACTGCAAGCACAGCGAAGATTAATAAGGCTTGAAGGGTAGTAGAAAGATGAAGTGAACTACAAATTGCCATGGCTTGCTCTGATAATGGTGTAAGAACCAAAACAAACCCCACAGAGGCCACTTACATAAACTTCAGAACCCCCACCCAGTCCAACCCACAATTGCTTCGTCACTTTCACACTTACCTGTAGCTGATGAGACATGAGTACGACATGAGTGCACTGTGGCAAGTCTATAGTCACACTCAGACCACCAGAGCAGAGATGATTTATGGTGACCAATTATTTCTTCATTCGGGTAGGTATGTGTCGCTGCCGAGACATGAAGTTCGACCACTAGAACACGGAAGGAGGTTGCATTCACAACAGGGATTCTTCTTAGGTATGACTATTAATGGAGTACCATTGACACTGTTACTTGCAATAAGCGTGGATTATCTCTTCATATACACAAACTTCCAGAGTTGCTATGTCTTGCTAGGCTCCATCTTCCATTCATGTTCATCACCATTACAGTAAACAAAGATGAGCAGAACACTTCCTATAGCCGTCCTCCTGCTCTATCTTCTGAGTCATGCAACTGATATGACCACAGCTACGGCTTGGGATGACAATGATTTCTTCAGACACTGTCCACCGGCCTGGTGCAGCAAAAATGGACCTGAAATCCGGTTCCCGCTCCGGCTAGAATCTAGCAATTCATCATCATCATGTGGTGCAACATGCGCGAAGGTAACATGCTCTGGCCAAGACACCATCCTGCTTCACCCACTTCTTGGCCCATGCAAGGTGACCGCCATAGATTACAGCCGCGCTTCTTTCAGCATCGTCCCACTTGTAGACTCCTGCCCGCTTCAAAAGCTCATCTCCATAAATCTACAAGCCACAGCTGATGTTGATCGCTGTGGATTATACGAGTCCACACCTGCAAAATTAGTATATTGTTCAAGTGTGTTTACACCAAGTGGCACTGCTGAATTTGCAGATGACATATATCCCAAGAATACTGCCGATAATATTGTCGGGCCAATCTCTTGCTTTAGCAACCAAAGTCAGTTTGTGTATTTGGTGATGCCTCGCCTATACATGTATGTGCTTCCCTTGGACTGCAAGGTCATCTCACATGGCAACATTCCGATACCCAAGCCATGGACATCCATGGATGACCCTACGTTCAAGCAATTGGTAGAAAAAATAATCAATTTTGCTGAAACAACTGCTACTTGGGAGAATTCTAGTTGGGATAACTATGGAAGCATTCCCAGCAGTTGCAAACAATGTGAACTTAATGGGCGACGCTGTGCATTCAGCTCAAAAAGACACCAAGTGTTTTGCATGGATGAGAGACCTCACGGTATGGCTTTTTTCTTTTTATATTTAAGATTCACCAGCAAACCATAGTTGACTGTAGAACACTTTTATTATGCAATGTTTTGTAATTTTAGTACTTTGAAGTTCTGTTATTTTACATGTATACACACTACTACTTTCGGTTCTTTGAAACTTCCATGAGATTTTCCATCTAATTACTTTTAGTGCAGTAGTATGAACTATTTGGGTGCACTTAGCTTCAGGCTTCATCCTACACTGAGCCATTTCTCCCGAGTTCCATACAAAATCCAATAAACAATAGTAAACTAAAGGGAAATGTGTTTTTAATAAAGCAGAGTCCAGTAAGTGTGATTATTTAATTTTGGAGCTTTTCATAGTCTAACACTTTGATGGACATCCACAAATACAACACTGGTAAGATTGCCAAGATCAGACACCTAGATAGGGGAACATTACATCGTACCTCGGCCACAAAGCTTATTTTATAATTAGTTGATTACAACCCCAAATGGGATCTGAATCTTAAGGTTGTAATTGTGATATATGGGTAGGAATCCTCAGAACCATGGTTAGGGGAACTGACTTCTCATGATATATGTTTATAATGAAACAGCTGAATAAGAAGTTTATAATCCGTATCCCACCAAAGCCACACATTTCCTTCCTTGCAATGATTTTTTCCTGCTACTGTTTGAAAAAGAGCCAAGTATTGTAGCCACCTGCTATAGCTATGAATTCCCCTGTTTTTCATGAAGTGAAATTCAGTTTTATTACCAAACATCAACTGAATATTATTTTCTTTGTTGATATTTGCAGGCTCACGTGTCAAAGTCATTGCAGGTACTGCTTCAATCAACACGATCACACCTTTCATTTCATTCCAATAAAACTATTGAATCCATAGCACACAAATTTCTTACTAATGTCTCCCAGACTTTTATATCTCTAATCATCATCAAGATCAGCCAATCACTAAGAGATGGCCTTCTAGCCTAACTCAGTGTGATGATTTCCTACTTCTATCTATGCAGCTACATCATCTGTAGCAACATTTATAGTTCTTTCGGTGATGGTGGCCACCGTGATATATCTATCCTTGAAGTTAAGGTACAGTGAAGAGATAAATATGAAGGTTGAAATGTTTCTCAAGACATATGGCACATCGAAACCTACAAGATACACCTTCCCGGAAGTTAAGAAGATAGCAAGACGGTTTAAGGATAAACTCGGCCAGGGTGGATTCGGAAGTGTGTACAAAGGCGAGCTACCAAATGGAGTACCTGTGGCAGTCAAGATGCTAGAGAGCTCTACAGGAGAGGGGGAGGAATTCATCAATGAAGTTGCAACAATTGGACTGATCCACCATGCAAATATCGTACGTCTCTTGGGCTTTTTCTCCGAAGGAATGAGACGGGCCCTTATTTATGAATTCATGCCTAACGAGTCACTGGAGAAATACATATTCGCACATGTTTCTAATATCTCTCGACAACTCCTAACACCCAGCAAAATGCTAGATATTGCTCTAGGCATTGCCCGAGGAATGGAATACCTGCATCAAGGCTGCAACCAGCGCATTCTCCACTTTGACATCAAGCCACATAACATCTTATTGGACTACAATTTTAACCCAAAGATCTCAGACTTTGGCCTTGCAAAGCTATGTGCCAGGGACCAGAGCATCGTTACCATGACAGCAGCAAGAGGCACAATGGGCTACATTGCACCAGAGCTATACTCCCGGAACTTTGGAGGGGTGTCATACAAGTCAGATGTGTACAGTTTTGGCATGCTGGTGTTGGAGATGGTGAGCGGGCGGAGGAACTCAGATCCAAGTGTTGAGAACCAGGACGAGGTATATCTCCCAGAGTGGATCTACGAGAAAGTAATCAGTGGGCACGATTGGGAGCTTACTTTGGAAATGACAGCAGAAGACAAAGAAAAGATGAGGCAGCTGACTATTGTGGCCCTGTGGTGCATCCAATGGAACCCAAAGAATCGGCCATCGATGACGAAGGTGGTAAACATGTTAACAGGGAGGTTGCAGAGCCTACAGATTCCCCCCAAGCCCTTTGTCTCATCTGACAGTCGCCCTATGCTACAAAACATGACAAACACATGAATATGCATTTTGTTTTCTTATGTGTATTATTATTACACGTTTGAGGGAAGTTAAGTCACATCTGTGTTGCAAACTGTAATGCCTCGCACTTTTATGTCGAATGTTAATTTGATTACATACTGAACTACAATGGTCACATGATCTGTACCTTTATTATATTGTAAAATGCTACATGGGTCACCTGATCTGTACCTTATCATGTTGTAATGCTATGAATTAGAAACATATGGCATTGGATTTGTCAACCTTTGAATAATGAGAGCCTGTTAAATTATACTAATATCATGTCACTGCTGTGATTTATCCCCTTTCCCTCATAAACTGTAGCCATTTATTTCTCTGTCAAATCATAAGATGGCCATGTAAGATCTTTCTAGTACGGCGATGCGCAGATGGCCTCAGCTAATCATGCCACAGCCCCGCCTACTACTAGAAAGTAGAAACACAGCATTTCTCTTGTGTAATCAAAAGAAGGGCAAAGGGGATTACTCACTATCGCAGATTGCTTCCGCGGTGAGACGCGAGGAGCTCGCCAAGCCGGCGGAGAATGTGAGCTGCGCGAGCGGGAAGGCCTCCGGCGGGCAGGCTCGGCTTGACTGCGTGGCCGGAGTTACCACTCGCCGGCGGCCGCCAGCTAGGGTAGATACGGGCACCCGTTGGAGGTTTGTTTCCCCATTGGAGATAAGCCTGAGTTGGGTCGGCCTGCCTTGTAGAAATGGGCCGGTTCGCCGTCTGGATAAATTATACGGTGGGCTGTGGACGGCAGAGAACTCTTTTTTTTTTTGCGGGGTTCAGAGAACTCATATTGGGCAGACAACCACTCGTGGTACACGTTTCCGCTAAAAAAAAGGCACTCGTACGTTCTCCCTATAAAAAGGAGTTTTTTTACGGTACCACGTACTGTTATAGAGGAAGGAAGCAGTATACCATCCTTCGCCCTTAGATTTCGTGAGGACAAATTCTCAAAAAAAAAAAAAGATTTCGTGAGGACAATGTAGGCACGCTTAATGATTGACATGCAGATCATACAATAATTAAAGACAACTCTATGGTTCTTACTGGTTGTCGTACTCATCGACATGCAAGTCGTGATAATCTATACATCACATGATCATCTCATACATCACATATATCACATCATGTAATTGGCTATATCACATCACAACATACCCTGCAAAACAAGTTAGACGTCCTTTAATTGTTGTTGCATGTTTTACGTGGCTGCTACGGGTATCTATCAAGAACAATTCTCATCTACGCAAAAACCACAACGGTGATACACTAGTTGCTTTTCAACCTTCTCAAGGATCGCCTTTGTCAAATCCGATCCAACTAAAGTGAGAGAAACTTGCACTCGCAAGCCATCTATGCAACAAGTTGCGGTTGAGGGAACCGGTCTCTCGTAAGCGTACGAGTAATGTTGGTCCGGGCCGCTTCATCTCACGATACCGTTGAACCAAAACACAACCAAAGGAGAAAGCAATCTAAACATCAATGCCCACAAACTCTTTGTGTTCTACTCGAGATCTCATCTACACATAGATCTAGCTCATGATGCCATTGTTGGGGAACGTTGCATGAGAAACAAAAAATTTCCTACGCACACGCAGATCTATCCATGGTGATGAGCATCTACGAGAGGGAGAGTGGATCCACATACCCTTGTAGATCGTTAAGCGGGAAGCCTTAAGAAACGCGGTTGGTGTAGTCGAACGTCTTCGCGATCTAAATTGTCGAGCGTTCCACGATCCAATCATGAACCGTCCTCACGATCCGATCAAGCACCGAACGGACGGCACCTCCGCGTTCAGCACACGTACAGCTTGACGACGATCTCCGTCTTATTGATCCAGCAAGAGGGAGCGGAGAGGAAGAAGAGTTCTCCGACAGCGTGACGGTGCTCCGACGATGGTGGTGAAGCTATTCCGGCAGGGCTTCGCCTAAGCACTGCAGAAATCCGATCTAGAGGAGAAACTATGCACTGGAGGAACGGGTAGCACGTGCCTGAAAAACTAGTGCAAAAACCTTAAAACCACCAGTATATATAAGAGGAAGAAAGGAGGATGCTTGGCCCAAGGGCCAAGCCTCCAAGGAGTCAGCCGAACCAGGTGGGAGAGGTGGAATCCACCTCCAATCCTATTAGGACTAGGATTCATCCTATTTTTGCTTTTTTCCACTTTTTTTCTTTGGGTTTTTTTCCCTGGCTGCATGGAACTTGTGTGGGACTTCCAACAGCCCATTAAGGGCTAGTATTCACTCACCCACAGCCCATGTAGCCTCTTGGGTTGAAATACCCCTCCCGATGGTCTCCCGATACACTACCGGCACTTCCGATACACTACCGATGAGCCCAAAACTTTTCCGGCGACCAAAATAGGACTTCCTGTTGGAAATATGCCCTAGAGGCAATAATAAATTAGTTATTATCATATTTCCTTGTTCATGATAATCGTTTATTATCCATGCTATAATTGTATTGATAGGAGACTTAGATGCATGTGTGGATACATAGACAAAACTATGTCCCTAGTATGCCTATAATAGACTAGCTCATTGATCAAAAGATGGTTAAGGTTTCCTAGCCATGGACATGAGATGTCATTTGATAACGGGGTCACATCATTAGGAGAATGACGTTATGGACAAGACCCAAACTGCAAACGTAGCATATGATCGTGTCAGTTTATTGCTACTGTTTTCCGCATGTCAAGTATGTGTTCCAATGAACATGAGATCATGCAACTCACAGATATCGGAGGAGTGCCTTGTGTGTATCAAACGTCACAACGTAACTGGGTGACTATAAAGGTGCTCTACAGGTATCTCCGATGGTGTCTGTTGAGTTGGCATGGATCGAGACTGGGATTTGTTACTCTGTGTGACGGAGAGGTATCTCGGGGTCCACTCGGTAATGCAACATCACAATAAGCCTTGCAAGCAATGTGACTAATTGTTAGTTGCGGGATCTTGTATTACGGAATGAGTAAAGAGACTTGCCGGTAACGAGGTTGAACTAGGTATGGAGATACCGACGATCGAATCTCGGGCAAGTAACATACCGAAGAACAAAGGGAACGTTATACGGGATTAACTGAATCCTTGACACAGAGGTTCGACCGATAAAGATCTTCGTAGAATATGTAGGAACCAATGTGGACGTCCAGGTCCTGCCATTGGTTATTGACCGTAGAGGTGTCTCGGTCATGTCTACATAGTTCTCGAACCCGCAGGGTCTGCACACTTAAGGTTCGGTGACGTTTCGGTAGTGTAGAGTTATGTATGGTGGTGACCGAAGTTTCTTAGGAGTCTCGGATGAGATCCCGGACGTCACGAGGAGCTCCGGAATGGTCCGGAGGTAAAGATTCATATATAGGAAGTCCCAGTTTGGTTTCCGGAAAAGTTTCGGGTTCATCGGTAGTGTACCGGGAGGCCTCCGGGAGGGGTATTTCGACCCCAAGAGGTCCATGGGATGTGGGAGAATAATAACCAGCCCTTAGTGGGCTGGGAAAACAGCCACAAAGGCCCATGGCGCAGGAGAGAAAGTCCTAAAGCAAAAAGTGGAAAATCAGCCAATAGGAGGCAATCCTACTCCAACTAGGATTGGAGGTGAAGTAGGATTGCTTCCCACCTCCTATTTTGGCCGACTTAAAGGCCTTGGCTGCCTCTTCTCTCCTCTCCTCCTATATATACTAGTGGATTGGGTGGTTTTTGGACGGAATTTCCGGCCACGTGCTACCCGTTACACGGGTGCATAGTTTCTCCTCTAGATCGGTTTTCTGCAGCGCTTAGGCGAAGCCCTGCCGGATTGCTCCACCACCATCACCGGAGCGCCGTCACGCTTCCGGTGAACTCTCTCTCCTCTCCACCTCCTCTCGCTGGATCGAGACGGTGGAGATCGTCATCAAGCTCGGCGATTTGGATCGCGAAGAAGTTCGACTACACCAACCGTGTTTCTTAACGCTTCCCGCTTAGCGATCTACAAGGGTACGTAGATACACTCTCCCTCTCGTAGATGCTCATCACCTTGGATAAGTTTGCGTGTGCATAGGAAATTTTTTATTTCCCATGCAACGTTCCCCAATAGTGGCATCATGAGCTAGGTTGATGGTTCGTTGAGATCTCGAGTAGAACACAAAAGGTTTGTGGGCGTTGATGCTTAGATTGCTTCCTCCCTTGGTCGGATTTTGGTTCAGCGGGATTGTGAGATGAAGCGGCCTGGACCAACATTACTCGTACGCTTACGAGAGACCGGTTCCCTCGACGCAACTTGTTGCTTAGATGGCTTGCGGGTGACAGTTTCTCTCACTTTAGTTGGATCGGATCCGACAAAGGCGGTCCTTGAGAAGGTTGAAAAGCAATCTATGTATCACCGTTGTAGTTTATGCGTAGGTGAGAATCGTTCTTGCTAGATACCCGTAGCAGCCACGTAAAACATGCAACAACAATTAGAGGACGTCTAACTTGTTTTTGCAGGGTATGTTGTGATGTGATATGGCCAATTACATGATGAGATATATGTGATGTATGAGATGATCATGTGATGTATAGAATTTCACGACTTGCATGTCGTTGAGTACGGCAACCGGCAGGAGCCATAGGGTTGTCTTTAATTATTGTATGACCTGCGTGTCAATCATTAAGCGCTATGTAATGATTTACTTTATCGCTAAGCGGTAGCAATAGAAGTAGAAGCAGGGCTGGCACCACAACCCCAATGGCAACACATTGATGGAGATCAAGATGATGGAGATCATGGTGTTGTGCCAGTGACGATGGAGATCATGCCGATGTTTCGAAGATGGAGATCTTAAACACAAGTTCATGGCCATATCATGTCACTTATGATTTGCATGTGATTTTAATCCTTTTTATGCACCTTGTTTTGCTTAGGACGATGGTAGCATAATAAGGTGATCCCTTACTTAATTTCAAGATAAATTGTGTTCTCCCCGAGTGTGCACCATTGCGAAAGTTCGTCGTGTTGAGACACCACGTGATGATCGGGTATGATAGACTCTACGTTCACATACAACGGACGTGATGATCGAACATGAGTCATATAGTAGATATGATCAACATAATGATGTTCACCATTGCAGCCACCTCACCTCACGTGATGATCGGACTTGAGTTGGTGAATTTGGATCATGTATCACTCGAATGATCAGAGGGATGTCAATTTGAGTGGGAGTTCTTAAGTAATATGATTAATTGAACTCATTATCATGAACATAGTCAAAGTGTCTTTGCAAATTATGTTGTAGATTACTAGCTCGCGTTGTAGCTCCGTTAAATTTTTATATGTTCCTAGAGAAATAGAGTTGAAAGATGTTGGTAGCAATATTGCGGACTGGGTCCATGATCTGAGGATTGTCCTCATTGCTGCACAGAAGGCTTATGTCCTTAATGCACCGCTCGGTGCGCCACCCCCTCTAGCGTCGTCTATAGATGTTGTGAACATCTAACAGGCACGTTTCGATGACTACCTGATAGTTTAGTGCGTCATGCATTACGGCTTAGAATTGAGGCTCCGAAAACGTTTTGAACGTCACAGAACATATGAGATGTTCTAGGAGCAGAGATTGTGATCTCAGGCTCGTGCCTGTGTTGCGAGATATGAGATCTCCAACAAGATTCTTTGCCTATAAGATGAAGGAGAATAGCTCAATCGTTGGGCATGTACTCAGATTGTCTGGGTACTACAATCGCTTGAATCAAGTGGGAGTTGATCTTCCAGATAAGATAGTGATTGATATAGTTTTCCAAGTCACTGTCACTAAAGCTACTAGAACTTAGTGATGAACTATAATACACCAGGGATAGAAGTATTGATCCCTAAGCTATTCGCGATGTTTGACACCGCGAAAGTAGAAATCAAGAAGGAGCATCAAGTGTTGATGGTTAATCAAACCACTAGTTTCGAAAAGGGCAAGAGCAAGGAGGGGAACTTCATGGATAGCAAGTCAGTTGCTGCTCCAGTGAAGCAACCCAAAGTTGAACTCAAACCCGAGACTAAGTGCTTCTATTATAAGGTGAGAGGTCGCTGAAGCGGAACAACCCTAGATACTTGGTAGATAAGAAGGCTGGCAACATCGATAGAAGTATATTTGATATACGAGTTATTTATGTGTACCTTGCTAGTACTCCTAGTAGCACCTGGGTATTGGATACCGGTTCGATTGCTAAATGTTAGTAACTCGAAATAAAAGCTACGGAATAAACGGAGAACTAGCTAAGGGTGAGGTGACGATGTGTGTTGGAAATGTTTCCAAGGTTGATGTGATCAACATCGCACGCTCTCTCTACCTTCAAGATTAGTGACGAACCTAAATAAATGTTATTTGGTGTTTTGCGTTGAGCATGAACATGATTAGATCATCTTTGTTGCAATACGGTTATTCATTTAAGTCAGAGAATAATAGTTATTCTTTTTACATGAATAATACCTTCAGTGGTCATGCACCCAGTGAGAATGGTTTGTTGAAATCTTGATTGTAGCAATACACATGTTCGTAACATTGATGTCAAAACATATAAAGTTAAATAATGATAGTACCACATACTTGTGGCATTGCCGCAAAATGTCATATTGGTATAAAGCGCATGAAGAAACTCCATGGTGATGGATATTTGGACTCGTTCGATTTCGAATCGCTTGAGACATGCGAACCATACCTCTTGGGAAAGATGACTAAAGGACCCCATTGGATGGAGCGGGCAAGTGATTCATTGGAAATGATACATGTTGATGTATGCAATCTAGTGAGTCTTGTAGCGTGAAGTGGATATCGTTATTTTCTTACCTTCACTGATGATTTGAGTAGATATAGTGTATATTTACTTAATGAAACACAAGTCTGAATCGTTTGAAAGGTTCAAGCAAATTCAGAGTGAAGTTTAAAGATCATCGTGACAAGAAGATAAAAATGACTGCGATATGATCGTGGAGGTGAATATCTGAGTCACGAGTTTGGCATACAACTTAAGACAAAGTGAAAGTTGTTTAACAACTAAACGCCACCTGGAACACCATAGTGTGATGGTGTGTCCGAACATCATAGTTATGCTCTATTGGACATGGTGCGTGCTATGATGTCTCTTGTCGTTTTACTACTATAATTTTGGGGTTATGCATTAGAGACAACTACATTCAATTTAAATAGGGCACCATCTAAATCCGTTGAGATGACACCATGTGAATTATGGTTTGATAGAAACCTAAGCTGTCATTTCTTAATACTTGGGGCTGCGACACTTGTGTGGAAAATGTTTTCACCTAATGAGGTTGAATCCAAGGCGGACAAATGCATCTTCATAGAATACCCTAAGATCAGTTGGGTGAACCTTCTATCTCAGATCCAAGTGCAAAGTGTTTGTTACTAAAACGGATCCTTTCTCGAGGAAAAGTTTCTCTCGAAAGAATTAAGTGGGAGGAAGATAGAACTTGATGAGGTTGTTTAAACTTTGTTCAACCAGAGAGTAGCGCAACGCAGGATGTTGTTTCTGTGAAGCCTACGTTAGTTGAAGAGGAAGTTAATGATGATGATTATGAAGCTTCAGGATCAAGTTACTATCGAACTTCGTAGGTCGACAGGGATGTGTACTGCTCCTAAGTGGTACGACAACCCTGTCTTGGAGATCATGTTGTTGGACAAACGATGAACCTACGAACTATGGAGAAGCGATGATGGGCCCGGATTCCGACAAATGGTTGGAGGCCATGAAATCCGAGATAGGATCCATGTATGAAAACCAAGTGTAGACTTTGGTAGACTTGCTCGTTGGACGGCAGGTCGTTGAGTACAAATGGGTCATTAAAATGAAGACAGACACTGATGGTGAATGTCACTATTTGTAAAGCTCGACTTGTTGCAAAGATGTTTCTGACAAGTTCAAGGAGTTGACTATGATGAGACTTTCTCACTCGTAGTGGTGCTAAAGTCTGTTGGAATTATGTTAGCAGTTGTTGTGTTTTCAATTATGAAATCTGGCAGATGGATGTCAAAACATCGTTTCCTTAATGGTTTACTTGAGGAAAGGTTGTATGTGATACAACCAGAAGGTTTTGTCAGGCCTAAGGATGCTAAAAGGTGTGCAAGCTTCGGTGATCCTTCCATGGACTGAAGCAAGCATCTCGGAGTTGGAATATACGCTTTGATGTGAACCATGCCTCTTGGGCAAGATGACTAAAGGACCCCATTGGATGGAGCGGGCAAGTGATTCATCGGAAATGATACATGTTGATGTATGCAATCTAGTGAGTCTTGTAGCGTGCAGTGGATATCATTATTTTCTTACCTTCACTGATGATTTGAGTAGATATAGTGTATATTTACTTAATGAAACACAACTCTGAATCGTTTGAAAGATTCAAGCAAATTCAGAGTGAAGTTTAAAGATCATCGTGACAAGAAGATAAAAATGACTGCGATATGATCGTGGAGGTGAATATCTGAGTCACGAGTTTGGCATACAACTTAAGACAATGTGAAAGTTGTTTCACAACTAAACGCCACCTGGAACACCATAGTGTGATGGTGTGTCCATATTGGTTCCTACATATTCTACGAAGATCTTTATCGGTCGAACCTCTATGTCAAGGATTCAGTTAATCCCGTATGATGTTACTTGCCCGAGATTCGATCGTCAGTATCTCCATACCTAGTTCAACCTCGTTACCGGCAAGTCTATTTACTCGTTCCGTAATACAAGATCCCGCAACTAACACTTAGTCACATTGCTTGCAAGGCTTATTGTGATGTTGTATTACCGAGTGGGCCCTGAGATACCTCTTTGTCACATGGAGTAACAAATCTCAGTCTTGATCCATGCCAACCAAACAGACACCCTCGGAGATACCTGTAGAGCATCTTTATAGTCACCCAGTTATGTTGCGACATTTGATACACACAAGGCACTCCTCCGATGTCCGTGAGTTGCATGATCTCATGGTCATAGGAACACATACTTGACATGCAGAAAACAGTAGCAATAAACTGACACGATCATATGCTACGTTTGTAGTTTGGGTCTTGTCCATCACATCATTCTCCTAATGATGTGATCTCGTTATCAAATGATATCACATGTCAATGGCTAGGAAACCTTGACCATCTTTGATCAACGAGCTAGTTCACTAGAGGCATACTAGGGACAGAGTGTTGTCTATTTACCCACACATATAATGTGTTTCCAATCAATACAATTGTATCATGGATAATAAACGATTATCATGAACAAGAAAATATAATAATAAACACTTTATTTATTGCCTCTAGGGCATATTTCCAACACATTGCCCGGTGCACTCCCGCCACCGTCGACGAGCTTTACCTAGACTGCCGGGTGTCCTCGGATGTGCATCACCCTCGCATGCACGTCCATGTCCTGGTCAGTACAGGCCGCTTCCCACCAAAATATAAAGACTACAGATCGCAAGCATTCCTACCTTCCATGATGGCTCATCGGTTAATTCTTGGCCTGTGGAGATGATGTGTTTTGGTTTTTCTATAGAGCCTGTTTATTGGTAGTTTCTGAAAGGCGCACTACATCTAATTTCCTTAGCCGCCACTGTAGAAGAAGACCACGCCAGGCTCGGACAATTGTGTCATATTGCCGACCGTCGGTCCATGAGCATGCGGCGATGCCGTAGAAGGGGACGCGGATGAAAAGGAGATGCAGCGGTTTCCAGCGAAAGAGGAAGTGGAGCAGGCCTCGTCGATGAAGATGATGCGGCCTCCTGCTACACCTCAAGCATGGCTGCCGCTTGGCAGCAGAGCAAAGACGATCCACGGAAATGGTTCGGAATGGGGATGTGAGGAGGCGGCCGCCAGAGCCCGAGTCGACGACGCGTGCGGGCTCACAACACGTATACTGTTGCACGTGAAGCGGACACTTTCAACGATACTGCTCAGGATGGGACTGGCCCAAATTGAGCAGTATAGATCCACCACAACCCTTCGATTTCTAGAATAAACATCCCACATTGCTGACAGGGTACCATAAAAGAGCTCATAAAAAAACCAGGGCACTAGTATGTTACCTAATACTAGCAAAAATGTCTCTACGTTGCAACATGAGCAAAAAAAGACATGAACTCTGTTTGTCTATTGATTAAATAACAATTCCGATGAACAAAGTAGCAGACGACAATGCAACTAAATGAACCAAATGGATCATTAAGTGTATAGGTTCAACTAATGAGCACATGGATTCTCCTCCCCTCTGCCTATCGCTTCGACGGTCGGTAGCAGGGAGAGGGATCCCGGTGCCTCCGCTCTGGTTAGTAGTTTAGGTTAGGTTTTTTTAGTCCTCGCGGGTGCAGCGCTCGGGTGGATGGCGGCACTTGTTCGGTTGAGTTTTCTTCCGTGCTCGGATCTTCCTCCAATTCGTTCATTTGGACGTAGTCGATGAATGTCTTAGATTCCTATCGTCTCGTTTGGATGGTGTGGTTAAGGCATCCTTTTTCTAATCCAAAACAATAACTTCATTGTGATCAACTAAGGACTATTGCCATGACATGTAAATATCTGTGTTTCGGTGATGATGGTGTATTATGCGCTCATATGAACCAAATCAATAAGGCATTGAGACAATTTATGTTATGTTTACTTTATTGGGCGTGCAAGCATATATGTTTTCGTCTTGTGTACATCATAACCTGTGTATATATGTCAGCCCAACATTTTTCAATTTATCTATGTATCTACGACTTTTGTTTCCTTTTCAGTTTTTCGAGTCCTAGTGTCACGCCCAGGATGCGGTCCTATCCTTATTTTGGCACGAGGGCCTCGACAGGGATAGAAGCGCATCTCGATGCATTCGCAAGAATGGATATCATTACAAGTACATGTATAGAAGAGATGAGTATATGGAATTGGCTTACACTCGTCACAAGCTACATCAGAGTCACAACAATACAACAACATACTCAAACATCATACAGAAGAGCAGGGTCCGACTACAGACGAACACAAACGATAAAATGACATTCACCCTTGCTATCCCAGGCTACCGCCTGGAACCCATCCAAGATTGATGATGAAGAAAAAGAAGTCCAAATCAATTCAAGCAATGCGCTCATGTCAAATCATCGCATTACCTGTACCTGCAACTATTGTTGTAGTAATCTGTGAGCCACAGGGACTCAGTAATCTCATTTCCAAGGGTATCAAGACTATTAAAGCTTAATAGGTAAGGTGTGGTTAAGTGGTGAGGTTGAAGCAACGACTAAGCATTTATTGAGTGGCTAACTTACGAGTACAGAAAGTAAAGTATGGTGGTCTACGCATAACAGACGAGAACTAATAATGATCACTAACTGATCCTGAACACCTACTTACGTCAAACATAACCCATCGTGTTCTCTTCCGGATAAGAACTCACGAGGAGAGACGGTCATGGTTACGCACACAGTTGGTGTATTTTCTTAGAGTTTACTTCAAGTTTGCTATTACTGGTGTTAAACAAAGTATCCAAGTCTGCCACATAACCGCGGGCACGGCTTCTCGAAAAGATTTAACCCTACAGGGGTGCTCCAACTCATCCATCACAAATTAACCAAGGGGTGCTCCAACTCATGCATCACAAATTAACCACACGCAGCGGGAATCACCTCAACCACGGATCTCGTGATCTTCCTAGGCAATTCCAAAGGAAATCCGACACCTCAAGATAGCCCGAAGAAAATCAGAGTTCCTCACTCAAGACGTTTGAGAAAGATAAAAACAAATCCAGCAAGGCCGCCCGGCGTGTCGACGAACTCGATAGGAGCCGCGTATCTCGTTCTCAGGACACGACCGGATAAGCTAGTGTACGGAGGCCTGATAGAAATCTCCCGAGTTGCCCCGGGTTGGCCCCGCACAGTGCTCTAGTTTGGACCAACACTCATGAGGAGCACTGGCTCGGGGTTTGATTAATTATCTGCGGGTGCCGGCGGGTCCCTATGCAAGTTTATTAATTATTAGGCAAATGTAGTACCAATGTTGGGCCTTGCCAGACAAGTTTTATCCCAAAACAAAAATTCAGGGGGTCCCCATAACAACCCCGAGCATGTTAGGAGCGCTCAATTATGGAACATAACACTGGTTCACAAGTAACTAGGGGCGGCAAGAGTGGAACAAAACACCGAGCAAAAGGCCAAGCCTTCCACCTTTACCAAGTATATATGTGCATTAAATTAAATAGCGGTAATATTGTGATATAACAAGGAATGTCCATGTTGTCACATGGAAGCAATTGCACCTGTAACTAGCAACGCTATAAGAAGGGCTGAGCAAGCGGTAACGTAGCCAACCAAAGGTATGTTGGGATATGGAGGGGTTAGAGGCTTTTCATGGCAATATTGAGAGGCTTGACAAACAAGTGGTAGATAGCGAGACATAACGATAAAAGCGGGACAACTAGCATGGCAATGATAGTAATGGTATCCAGGGAAATCTGTCATCTTGTCTGAGATCCCGCTCGGAAGAAGATCGAGTCCACGAAGAAGACGAGCCAACGTAGTCGAATGAATTCTCACACTCCGAATGCTTTCGAAACTCTATCGAGATGGAACAATCCGGAAACAAACAATCAACGCAAGATACACCACAACATATGCATGATATGATGCACAAGCAAATATGATGCATGTCCGGTTTAATATGCTATGCATGACAACTCACATCAATCAAATACTACACATTAAGTGAAGCTCAATATGCAACGAGTTGCATATTGACGAAACTCCATATTCGAATATTTAGTTCGTTCTCGTTTGGGTACACATCAATGTTAAATGTTGTTAAACATGGCAAGAGGTGAAGTGTAAGTAAACTATCTATCTAGGCATCTTAAATGAGGTCGGAAGCAACTTATAGCATTTCCGAAATGACCTCATATGTTAAATTCGAAACTGGTCCAGATCTAAACTAATCATATTTTATACTTGTTAAACATCAGAATAAATCACACCATGACATTCTACACGTCGTTCTAGTCGATTTACATATATAGAACATCTCAAAATGTAGCTACGGTCTAAAAGATATGAGCAATGCAAGATGCACATGTCATGAATGCAAATGCATGGAAAACACAATCACAAACATTTCAAATCATGAATGCATCAAGTTATTATGAAACTACATGAGATTCCAAGCAAGTTTCATATATGGAATGTCGAAAACGGAGCTACGGTTCAACCACAATCAACAAAACAAGTTTTGGTTGAAATCTGTCCAATACAGCAAGATAGCATTTTGCACGCATGAAAACAACAAGCTACAAAATTTCGAAATGCACAAACTAAACATGGGGCAGTAGCATACAACATCCACTTCATTTCATCTTCACAAATCATATTCAAAACAAGCCTGGATCACAAGGTAGGAAGCTCACAAGGTAGCTACTTGATAACAGTTTCAGACTTAGTGAAAATAGCAGTTTTTGACAGTGCAGTTTTTTTTATCACGAAGACATAATGACAACAGTGAAACTATATGCTACAAGTCATATAATGACATGAAACTTAACAGCATGCTAGAGGACAATATCAACTACAAATAACGCTATTACACCTACCACAAAAGAGTTCTAGATCACTAGCAAATCTCATGGCAAGACAGCAATAAAATATTACAGATTCCAGACAGAAATATTTTGGGACCCTCAAAATAGCAGAATTTTATAGCAAGTTGACAACACAAAACAACACCTAAACATGCATTTCTATGACAAGGAAAATGTCCATAGGCTAGGACACATATCAAAGGGCACATCTCATGTTAAAAATTAATTCATATCATGCATGGATTAAATCCTACGAAAATAACAAAAGGGCATCACGGCATAAATGACATGCACACAAAATGCTCAAATGGCAAAACTAAATGCACAGATAATTCCTATGAATTTTTCTACCCCGAAAACATATATAATATGCTTAGGTTCATGTGCAAAATTAATCACAATTAAATATGCGAGTATTAGGCCTAACCACCTTATAGCAATTCATTTATGCAAAATAAATGCAAACATGATGCCGACATTTTTCTCATGCATGGGAAATGCGATGACATTTTTAACACTTAGTTTTATTTAATTTCCGATGCACGGTTAGATAATTATGATAATGCAATAATATGACATACATCCAAAATGGCAGGAAATGACATGTTAAGTATTATAGTCATGGATGCAAATGGCATATTATTACTCTACACATTATACTAAGCAGGTTTCATGTATAAAATGTTTTAAGATGGTGCACGGTTGATTTATAATGATTAAAATGCACTAGGGCCTGGAATAACAAAAGAAAGGAAAACGCACGGGGGAGGGGGCTAGCTCACCCATGGGCCAAGGCCTGACTGGAGCAGCGGCTGGGCCGCGCTGGGGCGGGAGGGAGCCGGCTGGGCCTGGCTGCACTGGGCCCACGCGGGGGCGCAACGGGTCAACGCCGAGCGGGACGCAGCGCTCGCTCGTCTCCTCGCTCGTGCCCGAGCGGAGGAAGCGACGGCGGCGCCACTACGTGACGGCGAGGCCATGGAAGGTAGGCGGCGGGCTGGGGAAGGCCGGGACGGGTCGGGGGCGACCGGATCCGGCGACGCCCTTGCTGGATCTAGCGGCGGAGGCGGCCGGTGGCGGCTGCGAAGCTGCACAGGGAGAGGCTGCGGGTTAGAGAAGAAGCAGGGAAGGAGAAGGGAGGAAGGGAGAGAAGAGGAGGGAGGCTGGTTCGGCGGGTCCCTGGTCGCCGGCGGCGGCTGGCGGCGCGGTTCCGACGGGGCGACCGGTGGGCTACTCGGGGAGCTGCGGGAGGAGCCATGGGAGGCATGCGAGCTGCCATGGAAGGAGCTCGGGGACGCGATTCGGGTCCGGATGGGCTCGAGCGGGCCCATATGGGCTCGGGCGGGCTGACGGCTGGAGGAGGGAGAGGAGCTGGTTTGGCACGGGATCCGAGGGCGATCTAGGGTTAGCTGCCCAATTAGGAAGGGAGGGGCTATTTATAGGTTTCCGGGCTAGGGTTAGCGGCACTATCCGTTTCGGACCGCCGGATGTCGGTTCGACGGTCCGGAAGCGGAGGGGGCTACGGTGACTGTGCAGAGGGGCTAGGAGGGGAAGAGAGGGAAGAATGGTGGCCCGTGACACGAAGTTTTAAAAACACCGAAAACGTCCGATAAAATACCAATAACCGCACTGCTACGACTGTCCGACGGGGTATCAAACGAACACAGATCGCGACGAAATTCGACGGGCGGTCTACCTACCATATAATAAGACCGCACACCAAGTTTCAACTCAATCCGAGAACAGATTTGCGCGCACTTAAAAATGGTTTTATTTAAATGATGCCGCGGGCGCGTGCGTGTGTGGTTGGACTCAACGGGCAACGGCAATAACAGAGAGAACCGGAAACTATGAACGGATGCAAGTCTTCGAAAACGAGTGACGATGCTATGCAGATGATGCGAATGATGTGATGATGGATGCAACACACAAACGAAACATAGAGGAGAACGAAAATAAAAGGGGAATCTTCTGGAATCTTCTGGAGGGTCGGTTCCGGACTGTTACACCTAGTAGCTAGTCAGTATGACTTTGTGAGTGACATAAATAGAGCCAAATTCGACTTTTTTTAGATGAGTTAAATTCAACCTTAAAACTAAAAGGCAATGCGTGTATAGTTCAAAAGACAAAGACATGTGTGCATGCTAACAGATCCGCTTGACGGACTCGGAGAATTTTATCAATCAATCCAAACTACATTACAAAAATAGGGAAAGAACCTGCATGCTAGCTAGCCTAACACGTCGGCTGGTCTTTTCTTTGCGATAAAAACTTCCAATCTATTCATCTTCAATCATGGTAGTACAACGAAAACTAGAAATAATAAAATTACATCTAGATCCGAAGACCACTTAGCGACGACTACAAGCATTGAAGCGAGTCGAAGGCATGCCGCCGTCATCGCCCCTCCCTCACCGGAGCCGGGCAAAACTTGTTGTAGTAGACAGTCGGGAAGTCGTCGTGCTAAGGCCCCATAGGACTAGCGCACCAGAACAGCAACCGCCGCCGATGAAGAGTGACGTAGATCGAAAGGATCCAACCTAAAAGCACACGAACATAGACGAACGACGAACAGATCCAAGCAAATCCACCAAAGGCAGATCTGCCGAAGACACACCTTCACACTCCCACCGACGATGCAAGATGCACCACTGGAACGGGGGCTAGGCGGAGAGAACCTTATTTCATCTTCAAGGAGCCGCCGCCGTCTCGTCTTCTTGAGCAGGACACAAACCCTAACAAAACTCGATAAACGATCTAAAAACGGAGCCCTCCCACCGGCAAGGGCCGAGATCCACTCCGCCTCCATGGCCCTAGGGCCATCGGAGACGGGGCAGATCAGCGACGGCGCCGGTGGGAGGCGGTGGAGCCCTAGCTTTTGGGGGCGGCGGCTAGGGTGAGCAAGGTCTTTTTTGGGGGAACGTCTAGGAGAATACGTGTTTTAACACATCGGCCGGTCTAGAAGCAACCTACCGCGTCGCTGCCGCTCCTCCAGCCCATATGGAATCATCACTTGCAGAACATTATCTCCTCAGTTCTTCCTCTTCTGCGTCGCCAACTTTACTTTCTTTCTCGGTCAGTTGGGGCCTAACCAAAAACACGAGTGAACTAAACCCTCACTCCGTCCCTGTCCGTCCGTGTGTAGTCCCTCTGGCTAGCTAGGTCTTCTTTTGCCGACGACGGCACCCAAATGAAATATATGGCACACCTTGCCTTATTAATGCATGCTTACGATTGTTTCAAATTTATTTTAAAACATTTATGCATTTGTGGCTTTTGAACAATGCACATGAATTTTTGAGAAGGACGAAATCACTTTACTCAACATATCACTAACTTTGATGGCATCCACCAATACCATCTTCATATTGATGGCCCATGTAAATATGTCCATCCTACACCGGAATGGTATATAAAGGAGGTATCATGAGAACACTTTGGTATAGTATAGCCGAACACAACACAATGGACAATATTCTCTACATATGTATGAGCGTTCCTGTCTACTATGTGCAAAAAGGTTGGCCACCAACCGAAACCATGCATAGAAACCACAAGGCTTGGGAAGGATCAGGAATTCAGTGTCCACTCCTCCTTCCTATCGACCTGGTCATACTCAATGTAAACCATAGGGGCAGTATCGACCCGGTCATACTCTATGTAGTCCATAGAGACAGGAGACGAAACCTTCAAGGTTATGTGCTCAAAGTGATACACGACATCAATTTTCATACCGACACATAAATTCGCAACTCGTCAAATGTGACGTGGTCCTCCTATACATGTACTGAAAATAGTTGATCCCATTACCTCTATTTATCTCAAGATGTATACATGTCACCTCATCAACCCATTATGTTAACTAAATCAAATTTGCTAGTACTCGATTGAATCAACTCATTGCAACTGAAACTTGAAGTACTTTTTTTTTAGAATAGCCTGCTTTATTTTATTTTGTTGTTTATTAATCAAGAGTGTTTATATACGGAGTATATTTTTTGTGAGAGAATGCTCATATATATTTTTATCATTAGTGCAAAAATAGCAGTCTTTTTTCTAGAGAAATACGTAAAAAAAAGCAATTTTTTTGAGAAAAAGAGAGAGAGAGAGAGAGAGAGAGAGAGCGCGCGAGCAGGACGGACGAGTGGGGGCCCAATACCGTTTACGTTTATGGGCTACAACTACGATGGAGTGAAAGTGAACTCCGTCCCCGTCTTCTCTGGCTAGCTAGGTCTTGGCTAGGTCTTGCCGGCGGCGGCGAGATGAATGCGGCTGAAGATGCCCGCCGGCGTAGCACGCGCCTCCATCCACATACCCACTCGAGTGAGGCGGGCGAAGCAGTGACCCGCCGTCGCAGCACCCGGCTCCATCCCCATCCCCATCCCCAGATCCACGCCAGTGACGACGGCGACGGAGTGACCCGCCGACGCAGCCCGCGCCTACATCCCCAGGTCCAGGCGAGCGAAGAGGGCCAAGGATTGGCTCTCAGGCGCAGCGCGCGCCTCCGTCCCCATGCGCACGCGAGTGAGGAGGCATCCGGGGTGACCGGGCGCAGTCGTCGCCGCCGCCGCCGCGGCAGCTCGTCGGCGGCGCTGTCCTCGCCGCTCGAAGACGACGATATCCTGTGGGAGATCCTCCTCCGCCTCCCGCCGGAGCCCTCCTCCCTTCCACGCGCCTCCGCCGTCTGCAAGCGGTGGCGACGCGCCGTTACCGACCCCAGGTTCCACCGCCGCTTCTGTGCGCACCACCGGAAGCCGCCACTCCTCGGTTTCTTCGAGCCCAGCGCGGATGGTATCGTGTTCAAACCCGTCCTGGACCTTCCCGACCGCATCCCTCCTCAGCGCTTCGACCTCGGCATTGACAGTCGCCGTGGCTCGGGGGTCTGACTGCTCGGGTGCCGCCACGGTCACCTCCTCATCCAATGCAGGGATGAGGAGCTTATTGTCATTGTGCCCATCACCGGTGAGGAGTGCCACTTGTCCATTCCACCGGAATTCAAGAACAGCTGCCACCTCGCTGGGGCGGTGCTCTGTGCTGCTGTTGACCATGATCATGTGCACGGAAGCTGCCGCTCAAGCCCATTCAAGGTGGTCATGCTCTCCATGGGGACCTACGATGATGGTCCACAGCCCGCCTTTGCACGTGTTTACTCCTCGGAGAATGGCACATGGAGCGGATCTCATCTCGACGCCGACTCCATATCCGTTTTATGGCATTGATAGTCATGGGTCACTTATTGGTAATTCACTTTACTGGTTATGTGGAGATTACATGATTGAGTTTGATTTGGATGGTCAGAGCCTAGCTTTGATCAAAACGCCTCCCATTACAAATGATGCCAGCCAACGTGACATCATCCATGTGGTGGATGGCGTTGTTGGTCTCGCCATACTGACTCATTATTACCATAACATTCAAATGTGGCAATGGAACGCCAATTGTCATGGTGTTACCAAGTGGGTGTTGTGGAAAGCAATTGAAATGAATGACATTCATGGGATCCCTCCTGAGATTGAAGGACAGAGGTCAGGGTTGATATATAGACCAAGATATGCCGAGGATACTGATGATATATTTATATATGTGGGCTACAGTATCTACGTGGTTCAACTCAAGTCGATGCAATCTAGGAAACTTTGTGAAACAGACTATATTATGTGCCAACATTCTTTCCGGAGTTTCTATATGCCAGGTGATTGTCTTCATTATTCCTCATATCGTATGAGTAACCTAGTCTAGTTAGTTTTGTACATATATGCTTTAATACCTTCGCTAGACAAATGAGCTTATAGCTGTAATGTTTAGTATATGTTATCATTAAATATAGCCATACTTTGTGTTATCATTTAATATAGTTGTCTTTCATCCTTAAAATATAACAAATCCAATATCGAATGAAATGGGTAATAATGTGAATTCAAATTTCAAATTGTTTACCCCATCCGGCATGTTTGAAACCTCAATTAGCTATATTCTTCTATCCAATACTTTTAATCTTGCTATTTTTCTTAACTCCGTAAAAGGACTTCCATTGAAACCATACCTTCCGGTATAATAGATTTCGTTGCCACTTGTGCAAGACTGCCCTGCAAGTGACTAGTAAAGCACACCCCTTTTCACATGTTTGTTATCTCTAATCAGGATCCTTAAATAACCGAGATCACTTGGATTTCTGAGTTTTGCCATGTTTTTATTTTGTCTTCTTCACATGAGGATGGATGAGCTTACATAATAAATCTAGACCTTTCTTGCTTTCTTATAAGCTAAATTGTTGTTCATTATGTGGTAGCTACGTGTGCAATTTACTGCTTTCAAGAATATTCCTTGCAAAACTTTGTTTATCTGTTCTCAGAAGTCATCTATAAAACATAAATATAAACGGTAGTTGTTTTTCTTATATTTTTCAATTCATCTATGTAGTAAGAGACTCATTGTTGTCTTCTCATGCTTATGCTTCTAGGCGCAGCCATTGCTTGTGGACGTGATGGAGCTGAAATGTTGCATGAGACATAGGATGATTGTTTGCTTTGGTGTGCTATTGTGCCGAAATGGTTCATCAAGTAAGGTCCCGCGACTATAGTTTGTGAGATTTGAACTGTTTGAGCTTCTCTTTGAAAAATATCTGGCAGCCATTGTGGGTAGCATGCACCCTCAAACTACTGACCATTTGACTATTGGGATTCAAACATTCTAATGACACAGAAAAATAACTAAAATGGTGGTGACTGATGCAAAGTAAATAATGACTTCATTTTGGATCATAATGTGATGCAGATGATCCACATGTTGTATTTCCAGGAGCTCTCCCATGATTTAGATTTTTCATGATATATTAGTTGATAGCAATAAATTAGTAGCCATTTTGTTATTACAAACATCAGTCGCGTCATTCAACTCCGCCACCCAACATATTCATGTGGAAAAAACTAAAGGATTTATTTTGTCGTCATTGGTATTCATAGGAGATATACCTCATTTTTTTGGAGGGGATATGGATATCGTGTTCACACCCGTCCTGGACCCTCCCAACCTGATCCCTCCTCAGCGCTTCGACCTCGGCATTGACAGTTGCTGTGTCTCGGGGGTCCGACTGCTCGGGTGTCGCCACGGTCGCCTCCTCATCCAATGCAGGGATGAGGAGCTTATTGTCATTGCGACCATCACCGGCGAGGAGTGCCACTTGCCCATTCCACCGGAATTCAAGAGCCGCTGCTACGTCGAGGGGGCGGTGCTCTGTGCGGCTGCTGACGACGACCATGTGCACGGAAGCTGCCACTTGAGCCCATTCAAGGTGGTCTTGCTCTCCATGAGCACCTACTATAGTGGTCCACAGCCTGCCTTTGCATATGGAGCGATCTCATCTCAACACCGACTCCATATCAGCTTCATGGCACTGATAGTCATGGGCCACTTATTGGTAATTCACTTTACTGGATGTGCAGTCAGGGAGATTACATACTTGAGTTTGATTTGGATGGTAAGAGCCTAGCTTTGATCAGAGCGCCTCCCAGAATATATGATGTCCGCCACCAGTATGAACAACGTGAGATCATCCAGGTGGTGGATGGCGTTGTTGGTCTCACCATATTGTCTAAACATTACCATAACATTCAAATGCTGCGAAGGAAGCTCACTTGTCAGGGTGTTACCGATTGGGTGTTGTGGAAAACAGTTGAAACGAATGACATTCATGGGATCCCTCCTCAGATTGAAGGAGAGAGGTCATGGTGGATGCTTACACAGATATGATGAGGATACTGGTGATATGTTTATATATGTGGACCACAGTATCTATATGGTTCAACTTAAGTCGATGCAATCTAGGAAACTTTGTGAAAGCAATTAATTATCATATGTGCCAACATTATTTCAAGAGTTTCTATACGCCAGGTGATTGTTCTTCATTAGTCCTAATATTGTACGAGTATCCTAGTCTTGTTATGTTTTGTATATGGATGCTCAAATACCTTCGCTGGACAAATGAGCTTATAGCCATATTGTTTCGTTTATATAGCCGTAATTTGTGTTATCACTCAATATAGTTGTGTTCATCCTTGGGAGATAACAAATCAAATGAAATGAGTAATAATGTGATTTCAAATGCCAAATGGATAACTTATTCGGCATGTTTGGAACCTCAGCTAGCTATGTTCTTCTGCCTAGTACTTGTAATGTATTCTGAACTCTGTAAAAGAACTTTTGTTGAAACTGTAACTTGCAGAATAATAATTTCCTTTGTCAGTTGTTCAAGACTGTCCTGCAATAGACTAGTACATTTGTAACATGGTCTTTTTCTGTGTTTTTTATCTCTAGTCAGGCTTCTTAAATACCCAGATCACTTTTGTTGGTAGTGTTTAGTTATGGCATATTTTTGTTTTATTTTTATTTTTCACATGAGGGATGAGTTAAATTCTAGATGCTTTCTTGATTTAATGTTATAAGCTAAAGTATTCATTATGAGATAGCTGTTTATACATTATGCTTCTTTAAAAATTATTACTTGCAAAAAGCAACACATGTACTTTTCTTTATCTATTGCCAAAAGTGAGTTGTTTTCCCTATATTTGTTTGGTTCATCTATGTAACGGACTCACTGTTGTCTTCTCATACTTGTGCTTCTAAAAGCAGCCATTGCTCGTGGATGTGATGGAGCTGAAATGTTGCAAGAGACATAGGATGACTGTTTGGTTTGGTGTGCTAATGTACCAAAGCGATTCAACAGGTAAGGTCTTGTGAATATAGTTTGTGAGATTTGAACTGTTTGATTTTCTCTTTGGAAAATAGTTGGCCGCCAATGTGAGTAGTGTGCACCCTCAAACTATTAACCATTTGGCTATTGGGATTCACACATCTAATAACACAGAAAAACTAGTAAAATGGGGATGATGCCAAGTCAATAATGACTCCTTTCAGCTGTTTCGTGATCTATAGGCTGAAAGCAATATATTAGTAGCCATTTTCTTATGTCAAACATCACCCAGATCATTCAACTCAATTAGTGTGGAAATGGCTGAAGGAATTATTTTTTGTCATCGGTACTCATAAGTGATAGAGCTCATCTTTTTTTAGAGGGGATATGATATATAGCTGTTCTTTATATTGCTGAGCTGATCATGAGTTTGTACACATTCTTTTTCACAGACTAGAAAGTTACATGGGTGCTTCTGTTAGATTTTATCATCATATGTATTAGGTTACTTGCAGATTAATGCTTTTGTGTTCTCCAGGTGAAAAAAGAGCTGTTGCAGTTTTGTGTTGTCATTGAGTTTATCGCGCATCATCATTGTGGTTGGCAGTGTTTGTGTTATATGAAGAAACTTACCAAGTGTGCGCTTTAGTCTAGCTAAGTTTCTAATATAGGAAGATGCTTTTCGATACCATAGTATTATTTCGAGTCGGATTTCATCGTCCCATGGTTTATGTACGTGGTGTTCTTCATTGCAAAGTGATAAAGTTGAATTGTTGTTTGCAAGGAAGAGATGTGTGATGCGAAATGAACCCTTGTAAAGCAGAGTTTTACCTTTGGTGTTTACGACTCATATTATTATGCGAAATGAACCAGAGGACTCTGAACGGCGGCATGTCGATCTATACCTGCACTCGTAATAGTGATTTGATCATATTATTATCGCTGTCGATCTAATGTGATCATGATTCAGCCTTGAACTACAGAGACGTGAGTTACTGGCCCTGGGTGAGAGTGAGATTTGCTTTGCTGGTGCTTGTCCAATACTACTTGCTTTGTAATGGTTCATATGAGCTGTTGCTGAAGATATGGGACTGGACGACAATCGATCGCATTCGAAATTGCAGGATCTGGACATCAAAGAGGTTGCATTCTTAGGATCTGGACATCAAAGAGGTTGCATTCTTACCCTTAGAGGATGTGAGGTTCTATTGCTGAAATACAATGACATCGAAGCTGCATCAAACCGCGTGTTTTGGTGCACACATGCCGTTGCAGTGATTATGCCACCGAAGATTCTGCAGCTGAAATCGGGGAGGTTGCTAATGCCTGCTGCTGCTGCTGTCCACTCACGTACTCCCTCCGTTCCTAAATATTTTATTTAAACGGGCCGAGAGGATCGCATTTGGAAACTTTGATACACATCTATCACCGGCACTGTACATCACCATTTTATTTGAACCAGCAAGACAGGAAATAGGAACAAGCTATCAGTGCTGCTCATCCGTTTCTTCTCTTCTTCAGGCTACCATGCAACATCTAGTCTACCTGTATTTACCATTGTCAAAAAGAAAAACTCTGTTTACCAACACCAGAGAAAAAAAAGTACAGTCCGCAGCGACAACAGTTTGTATATTATTATTGTTATTTACCCTAACGCAGTTAACGGAGTCTGTTATACAGACTTAGCTGGAATTGCAATAATCCTCTATTCTTGTGGTTATTCTTTGCAGAAACTAAGGCAACTTGCATGGTCATCACTGCATCGACTCAATGGTCGTTTTCAGTTTACGTTGAGGACTTTAGGCGACACACACCAGCTTCATGATGATATCCATGGCAAGAGTTAATGTAAAGAAACTGGAGTCCCAGCACAAAGGTTTTAGCATAACAGAAAACACAAAGCAGCACAAAGGTTCTGCTGCTTTGCTGGCTATTACATGTTTCCACCTACAAGTACATACCCAATACAACCATACAACCATTATTTCAATATTTTTATGAGCTAAGCGCGTGCATTGCATCACACATCAATATTTTTACTCATGTCCTCCTCGGAGATTTCAGTCAGCTCAGACGACAAATGGTAAGTATCTTCAGTTTGGACGTGCCCTTCGTCACAGAAGAATGGTCTGGAAGGCATTTGCAAGGTATTGCTGCCGCCTTCCAGCATCTCTATTGCATCGCTCATCGTCGGCCTGTCATTAGACTTCATCTGGATGCACCATAATCCAACAATGCACAACTTCTTCTCCAACTCATGCATACCAGTATCATCAACACGAGCGGGTATCTCACCCACATGGTCATGTTCAGTTAGCCGGTCATACACCCACGCCGGGTAGTACGCTTGGCTCGAATTTGCCGCATTCGGATCAGTGTTCCTTCTTCCTCCAGCCATCTCTAGCAGCAACATCCCAAAGCTATAAACATCAGACTTGCTTGATATGACACCAAAGCTCCTACATATCATCTCAGGAGCTATGTACCCAATGGTTCCCCGCAGGGCTCTCGATGGCACAAAGCTGTTGTTCCTTGGATATAGTTTGGCGAGACCGAAATCAGCAACTTTGGGGACAAATTTGCTATCAAGAAGGATGTTGTGGGGCTTGATGTCAAAGTGGAGAATCTGCATGTCACAACCCTGATGCAGGTAGTCGATCCCCCTGGCAATGCCCAAAGCTATCTCCGCGAGCTTGTCCCAGGAGAAACTCTTCTCGACTGAGAAGATGTACTTGTCTAGAGAACCTTGAGGCATGTACTCGTAAACTAGTGCTCTCCTCATTTCCTCTGAGCAGAATCCCATGAGGCGAACCACATTAACGTGATGGATCCTACCAATGGTGGACACTTCATTGATGAAATCTTCTCCGTTGCAGTTAGGATTGCCCTCTAGCATCTTGACAGCAACATGAACATTGCCTGGCAGTAGCACACCCTTGAATACAGACCCGTAGCCTCCCTGACCCAGCTTATCTCTGAAATGGCTTGTGATTGCTGTGATGTCAGTGTAGGCATACCTCATTGGACCTAGCATTTGTTGCACTCGGAGGAACTTCTCGACAACATCAATTGTGATCCTCGTTTTCCAATACTCGTGGGCGAGGAAGATCAACACAGCCAGTGGTGCGAACACGAACCTGCATAACACTGCATAAACAGGTTTATATAGTTTTAGAGGGTGGGTACACACATGAGTAGATGTGATGATGAAGAAACTGTAATTAGGATAAGAACATTCGGAATTACCAGCAATCCACTTGACAGACACGAGTAGTATGAGTAATAAGACATCTCCAGTTACAGGCAGTGAGCACTCCCAGAAAGCTCCATCGACCAAAAGAATTTTCCGAACACAACTCTTGATGCCTTCACTACAATGCTGCGATAAGTCGCTGCAATACCATCCAATGAGACATAAAAGGAATGAAAGAGGGGCTCAACCGTTTTGGGATAATACAGGTAGGTATATACACTTATACATGCACAAATAAAACCACTCTATACAGATATCAAAACCCCAAACTCACCGAAACTGGATCATTAGGCACTCTTTGATGCTTGGGCTCCTCCTGCTATATCTGAAAGGGAATCGAACAGCAAATCCAATCCTCATGGATTTCACAATATCTGCATAACTTGCATTTTCTAGCGGCTTGTTGCACCAAGGCCCCGGACTGTCCCAAGGCCAAGGAATCATAGCCAAGTACCCACAAGAAGGCTCGAGATACTCCATCAAAATAGATCCATAACCAGTTAACACATAAACATAGGTATCATTGGTGCTAAGGCAAGCAACAGGTATGTACGTAGCATTGTCCTTTACTTCCCGGGAGCATTTAAGAAAACAAGCCTGCCAATTTGAACAGGGGTCCAATTCGACTTCCATGTCGTCGTGGTATCTAGAGGGAGGCCGATTCCACCGAGGTAGAGGGCAGCTGTTGTATAAATCCATGTCGGCATCGACGACCCAGAAGGAAGAATCACTGTAGTTGATGGAAGATACATAGTATGTTGCATCGTCGATGCAAATTGCAGCCTTTGCATCACTGCAAATTAGCTCATAAGATGGATAACCACACCCAGGTGAATCACTTGCCTGACGAAATGGGGATGATACATTCCTGAGAGGACCACACGAGAAAGAAGGACAATCAGGCCAATGATGCCGCCCTTCGACCTGATCTGCAGCAAGAACTACAAGCACAGACGAGATAGTTAAGATCTCGAGAGCAGTGCGCATCCCCATGCCAGACGCTTGGATGAATGGCTGAATAAGTGAGTGGCTGCCAAAGTAAAAAAAAGAACTCCAAAGGATGGTAATTACATTCCAACAGTACCTCTACATGACTTTGATGTTTCTGGCTAGGAGACTTGGCTACTAGCTGCCAACTGAAGTTGGGTGTGCATACGACCTGTTGGCTCATCTAAGTGATGGTGATGTTCTTGGCCGGCGACCTCTTGGTTAACAGAAGAGTCCAATTGTGTTACCATAGCATCATGCACTGGCCCAATCATGTCCTAGTCATGGCAACATGGAATTCGGTGCCTTGAGAAAATGACAAATAACAGGGACCAAAAACTAGAAAATAAGAAGATATCATTCATTTGAGATATTGAGTTTACTAGTTAGAAAGGCATGTTTTGCAAAGAGGAAAAACTAAGTATGATATCGAATTCCTCATTTTTATCTATTTCTAGTTGAAATACTTCCCTAAACCCCTCCTAATATGAAACTAACTCACCGGAATATCTTCAAACAACATGCAGATTATGTGGGCAGATGCATTTATATTTCCCCTGGTTTCCATTGCCTTCAGATTATACAACTTATAATGGACATCATTTAAACCTCATCGGACTGAAAAAAATACTAAAATAAACTAATAAGTGGATGTTTTTTCTTTACAAGACTACCTGAAAGCATTTCCATAACGCCAGGTCAAATATTTCTGATGTTGTCACTGGACTACAATTTTGCTGTTATCACAACAAGTCAACATGTCTTATCACAATTGAAACCTCTGCAAATGGTATTTTACCATGTCAAGCTCATGCTTTTATTGCAAGTTTCATCTAGTTAGATGTGTACAATTTAGTTATTTAGCATTGAATAAAAATGAGGACGTCCAGCTGGTGAAATCAAAAGAATAGTCTATTCAAATATTTTCAGAGACCACGGAATTTTCCAAGCCACAGAACAAGGCAAACGTCTCAATGGTAACTGTTATTCCTACTTGGACGCGGAACTATCATTGACATAGCTCATTGGAGGTTAAAGCAGACAAGGAGGCAAGTTAGCAACTTTTTATACTCCCTGCCTTCCCTTCTTCCATCTTTACTCCAGTATATTTCATGGACTCGCCTCTTGTCACTCTGCTGCTGATCTATCTTCTCACCTATATGAATCATATGTAGACACAACATCGGTAGAACAAGATTTCCATCTCGCCGCTGCAGAAAACATGAACATGAGAATTGGTTCCCGTTCCGGCTCTCGACAGACCCACCGTCATGCTGCACCAGTCGCTCAGCGGTCCAGCAACGATCATGGCAGGCAAGCCACATGAAGAACTTGATGCTGGGGGGATCCCAAGACTTCCACTTTAGCTTCCAAGAGCTCGGACCAACTAGACCTTGAAAGAGGGTGTCGTAGCAGCTCTTGGAGTGTACTGGCCATCTGATCCCAACGCCGTAGGAGAATGTCGGTCAAGGTAGATAACTGCACCCTACGAACCAACTGCCAGACCTGAAAATACTGCATAAGCCCAGGGGTTCAAGCCCCCCCCCCCCCCACCCCTGATGTCCGCGATCCAGCGGTAGTCGGCCAAGGCACCTCGGACGGTTTGCCGATTCCTACTGCGACACAAGGCATGTTTTTCTACTTTTTTGTAACCAAATTCCCAAATTTTGCTTAATATCTTTAGCACTAAGTGTACATTATATGCGCAGATGCATTTGATATTTCCCCAGGTTTCAATTGTCTGCAAATTATAAGTTAGAATGGATAGCATTTCAACTGCGCACGGCTGATAGAATACTAAAATAAACAATTATGTGGAAGGCTTTTTCTTCACAGGGGTAACAGAAAGCATTTCCGTAGTATCTGGCTAATTCCAACGATGACCACACTACAGGCACACTAAAGCTGCAACCACTCCTCGTCACTCATTCAGGTACCGCAAAAAATCAACAAGTCTTATCGTAATGCGAAACTCAGCACTCGGAGCTTTACCATGCCAAATTCACGAGAATTACTAGACTGAGTCTGAAGTTTTTATATATGCCTATTGTATATTAAATGGTTCTCTTCAATTGGCATTTTGATGGTAAATGGTTTTCACTTGATAGCAAGGGAATAGCAAGGGAATGGTAAATGGTTTTCACTTGATAATAACTGCATACCTGCTACAGACTCTGCATCACTTGACGAACTGGTGGGTGCTCTATCAAAATTATCCCTTCTGATCTTCGTTACATGGAAGTATGGAACATCTTAATCATCACAGCACGTCCTTGACTTGCCGGGCAGTTTTTTTGTGGCTCCAGTAGCAATAAGACTTAGTATTCGCCACTCCCAGTACCCTGTACTCTTCTCCTCTCCTCCTCTTATTTTTTGTTGCTCTACTCGATATTCTGCCAACTCTTCCTTTTTGTTGGCTTGTATAATCATGGAGATGTAGCAATGGAAAACGACCTATCAGGAATTAGATGGTATAATGTAATAGGAAGGAATGGAAGTACTGCATGGAGACACATATTATGTATGCCAAAATCATAATTATACAAGCTACATGGATGCACATATTTTTTATTCTTTACCATGTCAACCCACGAGTTTGTTTTTTAGATGATAATTATGTATATATGTGTGGTGAAACAGCATGAATGGTCTAAACAGCAATATAACCATGGAATCTCCTGGGCCATAGAACGCTGAACGTGTATGGCAGAGGTTTTGGTGGCATCTGGAATTCCTGGCCAGGCACATAACTTTCAAGACAAGCGCTAACCCAATCCTCACCAGAAGTAAAGCAAACACCGATTTTCCATACTCCTGCCTTTTTCTTCTTCCATCTTTATACCCAATACATCCCATGGACTTGCTTAAATTTCTTGTCACGCCGCTGCTGCTATCTCTTCTCACCCATCAAACCTATGTGGGCAGAGCATCAGATGATGAAGATTTCTCCAAACAATGTTCATCCCACAGGTGCGGCAACCATGGACCCGAGATCCGGTTCCCGTTCGTGCTGTCAACTCACCCACCATCATGTGGCGCACCTGACATGCAATTATCGTGCTCTGGAGATGACACAATCCTGGATCACCTGGTTCTTGGCTCCTGCAAAGTAACCGAGATTTATTACAGACACCGTGTCATCAACCTCACCCCACTTGTGGAACCATCGACACAGTGCCCACTTCAGAAGCTCATCTCAACAAATTTAGCAACTGATGTGTACAAACTACCTCCATCACCAACGACTCTGGTACGTTGTTCAAGCGAATTCATACCTACAGATCCATACAGTGTAGCTGGCCCAGCTGCTTGTCTCAGTAACAACGCAACCCAATTCTGGTATTTGGCGGCGTCAGCTTATGCATACATATATGATCTACCATGGGACTGTGAGGCAGTTTTTAAAGGAATTCCAGTACCCTACAACTATGATATAGATGGCCCAAACTTACCAAACAGGCTTGCCTTCAACAAAAAAGCGAGTACAGTCATCAATTTTGGTGAAACAACATTCACTTGGCACCTCAGTAACCTTACCAGTGTCTGCCAACAGTGTGAACATGAAGGTCAACACTGTGGATTCAGTTCATGAAGCAGTCAAGCATTCTGCCAGCCCCATGGTATTCTTTCTTTCCCTTGGCGTGTCAATTTATTTTGGAACAACAATTCAATCTCTTATATTCCGGTGTTAACTGTTTTAAATCTTCCAACGGGATTTTCACCTATAGATCAAGTATTTTACAAAATTGTAATACAAATCATAGAAATTGTTAACTTGTTCAAGCACATATAGTCTCTAGGTTCACATCCATGAAAGTTCCAACCAAAACATTCGTTAAGAGATGCAAGTGCCAAATTATATGGGAACACTTATGATGGTACTAATTTGTAAAATTATCGGCACATAAAAAGTAAGAGATAAGCCTTAATTGACAATTTTTCATATTGCTTTAGTATTCGATGTCTGAATATGAATAAATAAGTGTACAACTATAACATAACAAAGAATATATTAATCGATATTTTTTTTCAAGAACACCTCGAGAGGGGGCAGGGGTTCCTGCATTTCATTAAGAAGAAGAGAGTTGGTCCAGTTTATAAGGAAAACCGGACTCGAAAACCTAACATTTTTGGTTGATCAAGGAAAACCGAATAAAAACCCAAAAAAAAAAGAAAAGAAAAAAGAAAACGAGAAAAAAGAGGCACTACAATTTGGGAACAGGGATAAGACAAATGCTTTGTAACCGAAATAACACCCTATGTCTAAGGTCCAATATACATGAAGCCAACAGGAAGGTATCACATATATATGTCATTCCTATATGTCCATAGAAAACTCGTGTAAGAATCAGGAATTAGTTGTCCCAAACATACTTTGTAGAAGTAATGAAGTAGTCTTCTGTTTTCATGTACATTAAAATTGAATCATGGAAAAAACTAATGATATTCTTCCTACATGCAGGTACCCATGTCGTCCCAATTGCGGGTAATGTTGCAACTCTTTTCCTTTTTCTCATTCTAAATGAAATTCTTATTGCTTACCAGTTACCACTGTAACTCTTTTGTGTTTTCCCATCACAGTAAGAGTCAGGAATGCATGGCCTCTTATCTGAATGCAATTCACTAGTTTCCTCTCGTTTTAATCAGCAGCCTCATCTGTAGCTGCATTTGTAGTTCTTATGGTGGCCACTGTGATATATCTCTCCTTGAAGTCAAGGTACAATGAAGAGATAAATATGAAGGTTGAAATGTTTCTCAAGGCATATGGCACATCGAAACCTACAAGATACACCTTCCCTGATGTTAAGAAGATAGCAAGCCATGATCAATACTGGATAATTTCATGTATGTTCAAGCCATGATCAAAACTATGAAAGCTAAGAAGACCCCTGCCTTGCTTCTGAAAGTAAATATTGCGAAGGCGTTTGACAGTCTCTCCTGGGAATTTCTTCTCGAGCTGCTCAGTGCAAGGGGGTTTGGCCCGAAGTGGACGAACTAGATTGCTGGCCTTCTTGCCACCTCCTCGACGAAGCTAAGCATTAACGGCGACCTATCAGACAAAATTAAGCACCACCGCGGACTGCGCCAGGGAGACCCTCTCTCCCCGCTCCTGTTTGTTCTTGCAATGGACACCCTTGGTGCAATCTTCCAAGAGGCTTGCCGGGTCAAGGTGTTGGCTGATATTGGAAGGATGAGCTTGCCCTCTCGGGTCTCGATCTATGCCGACGACGTCGTCGCCACGCTGCCGTCCGCCTTCTGGAAACCTTCAGAGATGCAACGGGACTGAAGACCAACTGGGATAAAAGTGCGGCTACCCCGATCCGTTGTGAAGGGATCGCAATCGAGGCTGTCATGGAGGGCACCCAGTACACGACTAAACCCTTCCCGATCACTTATCTGGGCCTGCCCCTCTCTGATGTGCGTCTGAAACGTGATGATATGCAGCCAATCTTGGATAGCTTGGCAAAAAGATTGTGAGGTTGGAAGGCCAAGCTAATCTCCCTGCCGGGCAGAATAGAGTTGATCCGCACGACACTCTCTGCTATGGCCTTCTACAGACTTATGGCGATCACTCCGCCGGCATGGTTCATCAAGCTTGTTGACCGGCTCCGCCGCGGTTTTCTCTGGGCGGCGGATGAAACTGCACCTGCAGGTAGGTGTCTGGTCAATTGGCGCCAGGTATGCCGTCCTCGCGAGCTCAGCGGCCTAGGAATCCTTGACCTTCAGAAGCAAGGTGCCACGCTCAGAGCATGGTGGTTCTGGAACAAATGGACAGACGGAACAAGTCAGTGGCACGACCTGATCATGCCCAACGATCCGGCAGCGGAGAATGTTTTCCGGGCAGCAACTGAGGTCATCATTGGTGATGGATGCAAGGCAAATTCCTGGCGCTCGCATTGGGGGCACGGTTGCAGACCGGTGGACAAATGGCCCAACCTCTTCCGCCACTGCAACGGCCGCTGACTCACCATCAGAGATGCAAGCACCAACGATAGGTGGCTGCAGTATGTCAAGGCTGACCCGTCAGGAGTGGTGCTCCATGAGCTTTGTGACTTGTGGGAGGCGACCAGAGCCATTACCCTGACGGAGGGCTCAACGGACCAGATCAGATGGAGACTGACGACGTCTGGGAAGTACACCGCGGCATCGGCCTACCGGTTGCAGTTCCAGGGCTCGATCCCGACTAATGACAACGCCATCATCTGGAATGCCAAAGCGGCGCCGAGGGCCAAGGCTTTTGCTTGGATCCTCCTCCGAGGCAAGTGTCTCACGGCTGACAACCTTGCCCGACGACAGATCCCTCATGACCCATTGTGCCCTCTCTGTCGCAGTGAGCTCGAGACGGCACTGCACCTGATCAGCTCTTGCCATTTCTCCAAGTCTATCTGGGCAAGAACTACAGCTTCCCTCGGCCAGCCATTCTCGGCCATCGACATGAACACTGGCGGTCGCCTCAGAGACCGCTTCAGACGTCAGACTGCAACCCTGTCGCGCTCTTGCAGACTCACCTGGCGAGCTACTTGCCTGCTGGTGGCTTGGTGCCTCTGGAAGGAGAGAAATGCCAGGATCTTCGAGGGCAAAGTCTGTACCGAGACACAAGTAGCTCGCAAAATCGTTGATGAGGCCTGGTGCTGGCTTCATGCTGGGTTGGCACCGATGAGCAAGTTTTTTGAACCACCATAGTTTTTTTGTTTCAGTGATCTGAGGGCCGTCGGCGTCATATTTGCCACGCTGTTGTAACCGGACTTTGTATTCCCCTTCTTCATCAATGAAAACCAGCACCTAGCTGTCTTTTCGTCAAAAAAAAGAAGATAGCAAGAAGGTTCAAGGATAAACTCGGCCAGGGCGGATTCGGAAGTGTGTACAAAGGCGAGCTGCCAAATGGAGTACCTGTGGCAGTCAAGATGCTAGAGAGCTCTACAAGGCATGGGGAGGACTTCATCAATGAAGTTGCAACCATTGGACTAATCCACCATGCAAATATGGTACGTCTCTTGGACTTTTGCTCCGAAGGAATGAGACGGGCCCTTATTTATGAATTCATGCCTACGAGGCATTGGAGAAATACATATTCGCACACGTTTCTAATATTTCTAGACAACTCCTAGCACCCAACAAAATGCTAGATATTGCTTTAGGCATTGCGCGAGGAATGGAGTACCTACATCAAGGGTGCAACCAGCGCATTCTCCACTTTGACATCAAGCCACACAACATATTGTTGGACTACAACTTCAATCCAAAGATTTCAGACTTTGGCCTTGCTAAGCTGTGTGCAAGGGACCAGAGCATCGTAACCTTGACTGCAGCAAGAGGCACTATGGGATACATCGCACCAGAGGTATACTCTCGAAACTTTGGAGGAGTGTCTTACAAGTCAGATGTGTACAGTTTTGGCATGCTGGTGTTGGAGATGGTCAGTGGAAGGAGGAACTCAGACCCAAGTGTTGAGAACCAGGACGAGGTTTACCTCCCCGAGTGGATCTACGAGGAAGTAGTCAATGGGCAAGAATGGGAGCTTACTTTGGAAATGACAGCAGAAGACAAGGAGAAGATGAGACAGCTGACTATTGTGGCACTGTGGTGCATCCAGTGGAACCCAAAGAATCGGCCATCAATGACAAAGGTGGTAAACATGCTAACAGGGAGGTTGCAGAACCTGCAGATTCCACCTAAGCCCTTTGTGTCGTCTGACAATCGCCCAATGCCCCAAAACACGACAAACACATGAATATGCAGAGTGGTTTGGTGTATTATTATTACATACACGTTTGATCCAACTTAACTCACATGTGAGCTGCAAACCGTAATGCCTTGCACTTTAATGTCGAATGTTAATTTGATTACATACTGAACTGAACTACAGGGGTCACCTGATCTGTACCTTTACTATATTGGGTCGCCGGATCTGTACCTTATCATGTTGTAATGCTATTAGTTAGAAACATACGGCACTTGAATTTTCAAACTGTGAATAATGAAACTTGTAAGTATCCTGTAATTTTATCCCCTTTGCCTGTCAGAATCACAAGATGACCCTGTAAGATCTTTCTAGTACAGTGATGTGCAGATGGCCTCAGCTAACCATGCCACTGCCCCAGCTACTGCTAGAAAGTAGGAACGGCAGCATTTCTGTTCTGAAATCAAAAGGAGAGCAAAGGGGATTACTCACCAAGTCACCATCGCAGATAGGTAGCTTCCGCGGTGAGACGCGATCACGCTAGGGAGCTCGCCCATCTGGCGGATAATGCGAGCTGCGCGAGCGGGACGGCATCCGGCGGGAAGGCACGGCTTGACTGCGTCGCCGGAGTAAGAACTCGCCGGCGGCCGGCCGCCGGCTAGGGACCAGCTGGAGGGGGATAAGCCTGAGTTGGGTCGGGCTCTCAGTTTTTTTTTTTGAGACAGGTTGGGTCGGGCTCTCAGGTAGAAATGGGCAATGAGAACAATACGAATTCACTGCTGGGCCTGTCCGTGAATTAATTGGGCTGTGGAACGGCGGACTGCTGCTCATATAAAAAAAAAACAAGCCACTAGTACGTTATTATACCTTTCCCTAAAAAAACAAAAACTAGTACGTTATTTATTACCTAAAAAAAACTAGTATGTTGTAATGCTATTACTAGGAAATGTCATATATACTGGTTCATGCATACTTCAATGACACTTCACCCTATAATGCTGGTTCATGCATACTTCCAATTTATTTCAAACCCTTATGAATTTGAGCTAATTACATAATACATAGGAGTAATGTAGTTGGGAACGACGAAACCTCTTTGATGGCAGCCACAAATGTCCATCTTCATTTTTAACGTGCATGTAAATGTGGTCCATCCTAGGCTGGGATGGTGTATAAATAAGCTCTCATGACAATACTTTGGTGTAGTTTAGATAGAGAGAATAACTTGCATGACACAATGCGCCAAGCTGGCCGCCAATTGGGTGTATGCATATATGCATCTAGGCTTGGGAAGCATCGAGAATTTGATTACCACCATCCAGTTTGTTAAGACTACTCGTAATCGGTGGAATATTGTCAGTCTGTGGCACCACCAAGCTCATGTTAGAAACTGAGTAGGGTATCACTTATATGTGCCCGCTCCCACATTAGGACTATGGTGAATCAACAGAACATGTTGCACTGTCAAAATAGTGTAACCATGTCCAAACGAGTTGAAGGTGACAAATAGTTCAAATGGCGCACTGCTGTGGAGATCTCTTGCAATATTTTCTTGATGAATTTTAGAAATAGATATGATACATTGTACTTGATTGTTATATACTCCTTCTCGCTCAAAAGATAAGACGTGGCAGAGGGAGTAGTTTTGAATAGATAGATAGATAGAGAGAGAGAGAGAGAGCATAGAACTAGTATTTTTCATTCAAGACACTTTTGGGAGTAGGAAAAAAGAAAACATACTTGTGAGGACAAAAATAATCAAGACCAGCCGTCCTTCAAGAAAGAGCAACTTGCCTTTTCAACTGCTCAACCTTTTCTCAAATCACTCCTCTACATGTTTTCACTCTGTATTAGTGAGACATCGATAATGAATCCGAATTCCCAAATATTTAATCAGAAAATGACCTTGCGCACAACCAAATAGGTCAGCGTAATTATATCCACCGCCTCACTGTGTTGTCCAAAGCAGAACAATTTCTTTTATGGAAGTTAATTTTAAGGCCGGCCATCTGCTCAAACATTGAAAGCAAGAGTTTTAGATTTTGATCCGTATCTAGTTCATGTTCTATAAAAAAATTGTATCATCGACATATTGCAGAATAGAAAGACCACCATCCACCACTACAAGAAATATTTCAACTTGTGACCTTCTGTCAGTGACCCTGGAAGAAATGGTCGTAAATTACGACTATTTGAGACCAATTGGTCGTAAGCTATTCGGAGGTTTCCAAACCCTTAATTATAACGACCATTTTGGTCAGAAAGGTCGTAATTTCCTTACACGAAATGGTCGTAAAGCAGACAGCACTGGTTCGCTGCCTTCTTTCTAGCTGATCACGTCCGATATAGATGGTCATAACCTTGTGAATTGTGGTGGGTTGTGATGACTAGGTGTCACCTCATCAGTTTTGCCTATGTGTCATGTCCATGTGTCAATTTTTGCCCAACCTATATTTCTGTTATTCCCAAAATTCCCAAACAATTATCACAAATTCTTTGAATTATATCTTCGTCAAATATGTAAAAAAACTTCCTTGCCTAGTGCAAAAATAATTCAAAAATATTCATTTTCCTATTCTGTTCAGAACAACACTTTGTGAAGGAAGTGATATTTATATATTCTTGATTGCCCTAAAAACTTTTGGGCACTATTTCCTATCCAAATCATTGCCTCATGAAAAAATTCAGCTCCATTTGCCTAGTAAATCTTCCTCGGCAAATTTCCAAAGTTTTTGTTCAGCTAGAACCTTTGCGAAGGAAGTACTAACTATGCATATCCTAATGAGTTGAATTTTGTCCACATATTCTATGTGCCCATATCATAGCTCTCCAAAAAATTTAGCCCCATCTAACAATCCATGAGAGCTCACCATCCAATCTTTGTTTCTACTAATATTTTCATTTTGTGAAGCAACTATATTTTATATTGTTTTATAATTGCTGCAAATTTACCAGGATATGGCCCCACCCATAGAACCTCCCTCCACCAAACTTTAGCTCGTTTAATTTAACCACTTCCCCTCAATATTTTTCCCAATTTTCTGTTCAGTGGAGAGCATTGTGAAGGAAGTACCATTTTTATATATTAAAATGACATGAAATTTATACAGTGACTTCATATGCCCAAATCATCACCCTACTACAAATTACAGCTCAATCAAATCAACTATGTGATCCCAGGTTCAATTTCTATTTTATGGCCACATTGGCACATTGCAAAGCAAGTGCTATCTAAACCCCTCCTATTACCCTCAAACTTTTTGGGCACTCTTCCATACCCAAATCATTGCCACATGGTAATATTCAGCTCAATTTTGCTAGTAAATCTTCCTCAGAAAATTTCCAAAGTTTCTATCTAGAGAGAAGCTTTGTGAAGCAACTATATTATATATTGCTTCATTATTTCTGAAAATTTACCAGGGCATGACCATACCTATGCAACTTACCTACACCAAATTTGAGCTTATTTCATTTATCCAGTTTCTCTCACTAATTTTCCCAAGTTTTTGTCCAGAGAAGAGCATTGTGAAGGAAGTACCACTTTGGCATGTCCAAATGGCATAAATTTTCTACAATGCTTTCCTACGCTCAAATGACCATCCTCCACCAAATTTCAGTTTAATCCATTCGTTATTTTGAGACCAGCTTCAACATTCATATTTCTGTAATATGTGGTACTTTGCAAAGCAAGTACCACCTAGGATCCTCCATTTGAGCTGGAAATTTGTGAAGACAGTCTTCTTACTATATGATCACCCTCAGCAAAAACTTACGCCCATTGTTCATGTGCATTTCCCGTACCACTAATCAAACACTTGGCTGCTAATTCTTGTTTGAGCATAGTTCGGTCTCCTTGTGAGAATCTTCTGTTGTAATTTTCTTCCTAGCACCTACCTGGGGAGTGCCCAACCCACTAGACTTGCCTAGGCCGCCAAGAATGCAAGGCAACGCCATGGTCACGCGGTGACCACGCGACGGGCATGTGAGTTTACGCGCTTTGGAGTTGGGGCACTTGGCCACCGTCCAAACCTCGACGTATCCCCACCAAACCATGTATTTATGATTAAATAGATACTTATGTAACTAGAAATATTTTTTTGAAAAAATAAAGAGCAAACTATAAGAAAACTGTAGTTCAAATTTGTCTCGGTTCCTATTGAATCGGCAGAGTTTTGTCTTTTTCAATAGAGGTGGATCGAAAGCTTTTTGGAAACCAATTATTTTTTCAATTGTGCATTAAATATGGCCTACTATTTTATAAAAATGTTTTTTTTTCAATTTTGTAATAAATATTTGGTAGGTCCTTCACAAAAAAACTCATTTTGGGCACTCGGAAAAAGGAAAATGTAATTTGGTCTGAACTACATTCCAGGAAGTTGATCTAGATATTTTGTTTAAAAGCAGGAAGTGCTCCATTGGCAAATTCCACCTGTTGAGTCATATGAGGCCAAGCTTTTGTTGCTGAAGAAGCTGTTGGGGAACGTCGCATGGGAAACAAAAAGTTTCCTACGCACACGCAAACCTATCCATGGTGATGAGCATCTACGAGAGGGAGAGTGGATCTACGTATCCTTGTAGATTGCTAAGCGGGAAGTGTTAAGAAACGCGGTTGGTGTAGTCGAACTTCTTCGCGATCCAAATCGCCGAGCGTCCCGCGATCCAATCACGAACCGTCCCGCGAACACATCATGATCCGTCTCGTGAACTCATCATGATCCGTCTCACGATCTTGATCACGATCTGTCCCGCGAACTCATCACGATCCGTTCCGTGATCACATCACGAACCGTCTCGTGATCTCGATCACGGTCCTTCCGATCTAGCGCCGAACGGACGGCACCTCCGCGTTCAGCACACGTGCAGCTTGATGACGATCTCCACCGTCTCGATCCAGCGAGAGGAGGTGGATAGGAGAGAGAGTTCACCGGCAGCGTGACGGCGCTCCGGTGATGGTGGTGGAGCAATTCCGGCAGGGCTTCGCCTAAGCGCTGCAGAAAACCGATCTAGAGGAGAAACTATGCACCGGTGTAATGGGTAGCACGTGGCCGGAAATTCTGTCCAAAAACCACCCAATCCACTAGTATATATAGGAGGAGAGGAGAGGAGAGGCAGCCAAGGCCTTTGGGTCGGCCAAAATAGGAGGTGGGAAGCAATCCTACTTCACCTCCAATCCTAGTTGGAGTAGGATTGCCTCCTATTGGCTGATTTTCCACTTTTTGTTTTAGGACTTTCTCTCCTGCGCCATGGGCCTTTGTGGCTGTTTTCCCAGACCACTAAGGGCTGGTTATTATTCTCCCACAGCCCGTGGACCTCTTGGGGTCGAAATACCCCTCCCTGAGGCCTCCCGGTACACTACTGGCACTCCCGGTACACTACCGATGAGCCCGAAACTTTTCCGGAAACCAAACTGGGACTTCCTATATATGAATTTTTACCTCCGGACCATTCCGGAGCTCCTCGTGATGTCCGGGATCTCATCCGGGACTCCGAACAAACTTCGGTCACCACCATACATAACTCTACACTACCAAAACGTCACCGAACCTTAAGTGTGCAGACCCTGCGGGTTCGAGAACTATGTAGACATGACCGAGACACCTCTATGGTCAATAAACAATGGCGGGACCTGGACGTCCACATTGGTTCCTACATATTCTACGAAGATCTTTATCGGTTGAACCTCTATGTCAAGGATTCAGTTAATCCCGTATGACGTTCCCTTTGTTCTTCGGTATGTTACTTGCCCGAGATTCGATCGTCGGTATCTCCATACCTAGTTCAACCTTGTTACCGGCAAGTCTCTTTACTCGTTCCGTAATACAAGATCCCGCAACTAACAATTAGTCACATTGCTTGCAAGGCTTATTGTGATGTTGCATTACCGAGTGGGCCCCGAGATACCTCTCCGTCACACGGAGTAACAAATCCCAGTCTCGATCCATGCCAACTCAACAGACACCATCGGAGATACCTGTAGAGCACCTTTATAGTCACTCAGTTACGTTGCGACGTTTGATACACACAAGGCACTCCTCCGATATCTGTGAGTTGCATGATCTCATGGTCATAGGAACATATACTTGACATGCAGAAAATAGTAGCAATAAACTGACACGACCATATGCTACGTTTGTAGTTTGGGTCTTGTCCATCACATCATTCTCCTAATGATGTGATCCCTTTATCAAATGACATCTCATGTCCATGGTTAGGAAACCTTAACAATCTTTTGATCAACGAGCTAGTCTACTAGAGGCATACTAGGGACATGGTGTTGTCTATGTATCCACACATGTATCTGAGTTTCCGATTAATACAATTATAGCATGGATAATAAACGATTATCACGAACAAGGAAATATGATAATAACATAATTTATTATTGCCTCTAGGGCATATTTCCAACAGTCTCCCACTTGCACTAGAGTCAATAATCTAGTTCACATCACTATGTGATTCGCATTGTTATGAATCTAACACCCAATGAGTTCTAGGGCTCGATCATGCTTTGCATGTGAGAGAGGTCTTTTATAGTCAACGGGTCTGCGATATTCAGATCCGTGTGTACTTTGCAAATCTCTATGTCGAACCGTAAACACTCCTACCACAGTCCACTTGGTACTGCTTCCAAATGGCTGTTCCACTATATGTATCCAGATTGCTACTACTAGTCATCCGGATTAGTGTTAAAGCTTGTATCGATGTAACTCCTTACGACGAACTCTTTATCACCTCCATAATCGAGAAACATCTCCTCAGTCTCTTAGTTACTGAGGATAATCTTGACCGCTGTCCAGTGATCCACTCCTGGTTCACTCTTGTACCCCCTGACGGACTCATGGCAAGGCACACATAGGTGCGGTACACAGCATGGCATAATATAGAGCCTATGGCTAAGGCATAGGGGACGACGTTCGTCCTTTCTCTTTCTTCTGCCGTTGTCGAGCTTTGAGTCTCACTCAACTTTCACACCTTACAAATCAGGCGAGAACTCTTTCTCTGACTGATCCATTTTGAATTCTTTCAAAATCTTGTCAAGGTATGCACTCATTGAAAGTCTCATCGAGCATCTTGATCTATCTCCATAGATTTTGATGCTCAACAATTAGGTAGCTTCATCCAGGCCTTCCTTTGAAAAAAACTTTCCAAATGACCGTTTTATGCTTTCCAGAAACTCTACATTATTTCTGATGAACAATATGTCATCCACATATACTTATCAGAAATTCTATAGTGCTCTCACTCACTTTATTGCAAATACAAGTTTCTCGTAAACTTTGTATAAACATCAAAAACTTTGATCACCTCATCAAAGTGTATATTCTAACTCCGAGATGCTTGCTTCAGTCCATGGAAGGATCACCGAAGCTTGCACACCTTTTAGCATCCTTAGGACTGACAAAACCTTCTGGTTGTATCACATACAACCTTTCCTCAAGTAAACCGTTAAGGAAATGATGTTTTGACATCCATCTGTCAGATTTCATAATTGAAAACGCAACAACTGCTAACATAATTCCAACAGAATTTAGCATCACTACGAGTGAGAAAGTCTCATCGCAGTCAACTCTTTGAACTTGTCACAAACAACTTTGCAACAAGTCGATCTTTACAAATAGTGACATTTACCATCAGTGTCCGTCTTCATTTTAAAGATCTATTTGTACTCAACGACTTGCCGTCCAACGAGCAAGTCTACCAAAGTCTATACTTAGTTTTTCATACATGGATCCTATCTTGGATTTCATGGCCTCCAACCATTTGTTGGAATCCGGGCCCATCATCGCTTCTCCACAGCTCGTAGGTTCATCGCTGTCCAACAACATGACCTCGAAGACAGGGTTGTCGTACTGCTTAGGAGCAGTACACATCCTTGTCGACCTACGAAGTTCGATAGTAACTTGATCCTGAAGCTTCATGATCATCATCATTAACTTTCTCTTCAACTAACGTAGGCTTCACAGAAACATCTTTCTGCGCTGCGCTACTCTCTGGTTGAACAAAGGTTTAACAACCTCATCAAGTTCTATCTTCCTCCCACTCAATTCTTTAAAGAGAAACCTTTCCTCGAGAAAGGATCCGTTTTAGTAACAAACACTTTGCACTTGGATCTGAGATAGAAGGTTCACCCAACAGATCTTAGGGTATTCTATGAAGATGCATTTGTCCGCCTTGGGTTCGACCTCATTAGGTGAAAACATTTTTCACACAAGTGTCGCAGCCCCAAGTATTAAGAAATGACAGCTTAGGTTTCTATCAAACCATAATTCATATGGTGTCATCTCAATGGATTTAGATGGTGCCCTATTTAAAGTGAATGTAGTTGTCTCTAATGCATAACCCCAAAATTATAGTAGTAAAACGACAAGAGACATCATAGCACGCACCATGTCCAATAGAGCATAACTATGATGTTCGGACACACCATCACACTATGGTGTTCCAGGTGGCGTTTAGTTGTGAAACAACTTTCACATTGTCTTAAGTTGTATGCCAAACTCGTGACTCAGATATTTACCTCCACGATCATATCGCAGTCATTTTTATCTTCTTGTCACGATGATCTTTAAACTTCACTCTGAATTTGCTTGAACCTTTCAAACGATTCAGACTTGTGTTTCATTAAGTAAATATACACTATATCTACTCAAATCATCAGTGAAGGTAAGAAAATAACGATATCCACTGCACGCTACAAGACTCAATAGATTGCATACATCAACATGTATCATTTCCAATGAATCACTTGCCCGCTCCATCCAACGGGGTCCTTTAGTCATCTTGCCCAAGAGGCATGGTTCGCATGTCTCAACCGATTCGAAATCGAATGAGTCCAAATATCCATCACCATGGAGTTTCTTCATGTGCTTTATAGCAATATGACATTTTGCGGCAGTGCCACAAGTATGTGGTACTATAATTATTTACCTTTGTATCTTTTGACATCATTGTTATGAACATGTGTATTACTACGATCAAGATTTCAACAAACCATTCTCACTGGGCGCATGACCATTGAAGGTATTATTCATGTAAACAGAATAACTATTATTCTCTGACTTAAATGAATAATCGTATTGCAACAAACATGATCTAATCATGTTCATGCTCAACGCAAAACGCCAAATAACATTTATTTAGGTTCGTCACTAATCCTGAAGGTAGAGAGAGTGTGCGATGTTGATCACATCAACCTTGGAAACATTTCCAACACACATCGCTACCTCACCCTTAGCTAGTTCTCCGTTTATTCCGTAGCTTTTATTTCGAGTTACTAACATTTAGCAACCGAACCGGTATCCAATACCCAGGTGCTACTAGAAGTACTAGCAAGGTACACATCAATAACTCGTATATCAAATATACTTCTGTCGATGTTGCCAGCCTTCTTATCTACCAAGTATCTAGGGTTGTTCCGCTTCAGCGACCTCTCACCTCATAATAGAAGCACTTAGTCTCGGGTTTGAGTTCAACTTTGGGTTGCTTCACTGGAGCAGCAACTGACTTGCTATCCATGAAGTTTCCCTCCTTGTTCTTGCCCTTTTCGAAACTAGTGGTTTGATTAACCATCAACACTTGACGCTCCTTCTTGATTTCTACCTTCGCGGTGTCAAACATCGCGAACAGCTCAGGGATCAATACTTCTATCCCTGGTGTATTATAGTTCATCACTAAGTTCTAGTAGCTTTAGTGACAGTGAGTTGGAGAACTATATCAATCACTATCTTATCTGGAAGATCAACTCCCACTTGATTCAAGCGATTGTAGTATCCAGACAATCTGAGTACATGCTCAACGGTTGAGCTATTCTCCTTCATCTTACAGGCAAAGAATCTTGTTGGAGATCTCATATCTAGCAACACAGGCACGAGCCTGAGATCACAATCTCTGCTCCTAGAACATCTCATATGTTCCGTGACGTTCGAAACGTTTCGGAGCCTCAATTCTAAGCCGTAATGCATGACGCACTAAACTATCAAGTAGTCATCGAAACGTGCCTGTCAGATGTTCACAACATCTATAGACGACGCTAGAGGGGATGGCGCACCGAGCGGTGCATTAAGGACATAAGCCTTCTGTGCAGCAATGAGGACAATCCTCAGATCACGGACCCAGTCCTCAATATTGCTACCAACATATTTCAACTCTATTTCTCTAGGAACATATAAAAATTTAAGGGAGCTACAGCGCGAGCTAGTAATCTACAACATAATTTGCAAAGACACTTTGACTATGTTCATGATAATGAGTTCAATTAATCATATTACTTAAGAACTCCCACTCAAATTGACATCCCTCCGATCATTCGAGTGATACATGATCCAAATTCACCAACTCAAGTCCGATCATCACGTGAGTTGAGGTGGCTGCAATGGTGAACATCATTATGTTGATCATATCTACTATATGACTCATGTTCGACCTTTCGGTCTCTCGTGTTTCGAGGCCATGTATGTACATGCTAGGCTCGTCAAGTTTAACCCGAGTGTTCTGCGCGTGCAAATATGGCTTGCAACCGTTGTATGTGAACGTAGAGTCTATCACACCCGATCATCACGTGGTGTCTCAACACGACGAACTTTCGCGACGGTGCACACTCGGGGAGAACAGAGTTCATCTTGAAATTCAAGTGAGGGATCACCTTATAATGCTACCGCCGTACTAAGCAAAACAAGGTGCATAAAAGGATTAACATCTCATGCAATTCATAAGTGACATGATATGGCCATGAACTTGTGTTTAAGATCTCCATCTTCGAAACATCGGCACGATCTCCATCGTCACCGGTACAACACCATGATCTCCATCATCTTGATCTCCATCAATGTGTTGCCATTGGGGTTGTGGCGCCAGCCCTGCTTCTACTTCTATTGCTACCGCTTAGCGATAAAGTAAAGCATTACATAGCGCTTAATGATTGACACGCGGGTCATACAACAATTAAAGACAACCCTATGGCTCCTGCCGGTTGTGGTACTCAACGACATGCAAGTCGTGAAATTCTATACATCACATGATCATCTCATACATCACATATATCTCATCATGTAATTGGCCATATCACATCACAACATATCCTGCAAAAACAAGTTAGACGTCCTCTAATTGTCGTTGCATGTTTTACGTGGCTGCTACGGGTATCTAGCAAGAATGATTCTCACCTACGCATAAACCACAACGGTGATACATAGATTGCTTTTCAACCTTCTCAAGGACCGCCTTTGTCAGATCCGATCCAACTAAAGTGAGATAAATTGTCACCCGCAAGCCATCTAAGCAACAAGTTGCGTCGAGGGAACCGGTCTCTCGTAAGCGTACGAGTAATGTTGGTCCGGGCCGCTTCATCTCACAATCCCGCTGAACCAAAATCCGACCAAGGGAGAAAGCAATGTAAGCATCAATGCCCACAAACCTTTTGTGTTCTACTCGAGATCTCATCGAACCATCAACCTAGCTCATGATGCCACTGTTGGGGAAAATCGCATGGGAAACAAAAAATTTCTACGCACACGCAAATCTATCCATGGTGATGAGCATCTACGAGAGGGAGAGTGGATCTACGTACCCTTGTAGATCGCTAAGCGGGAAGCGTTAAGAAACGCGGTTGGTGTAGTCGAACTTCTTCGCGATCCAAATCGCCGAGCGTCCCGCGATCCAATCACGAACCGTCCCGCGAACACATCATGATCCGTCCCGTGAACTCATCATGATCCGTCTCACGATCCTAATCATGATCTGTCCCGCGAACTCATCACGATCCGTTCCGTGATCACATCACGAACCGTCTCGCGATCTCGATCACGGTCCTTCGGATCTAGCGCCGAACGGACGGCACCTCCGCGTTCAGCACACGTGCAGCTTGATGACGATCTCCACCTTCTCGATCCAGCGAGAGGAGGTGGAGAGGAGAGAGATTTCACCGGTAGCGTGATGGCGTTCCGGTGATGGTGGTGGAGCAATTCCGGCAGGGCTTCGCCTAAGCGCTGCAGAAAACCGATCTAGAGGAGAAACTATGCACCGGTGTAACGGGTAACACGTGGCCGGAAATTCTGTCCAAAAACCACCCAATCCACTAGTATATATAGGAGGAGAGGAGAGGATAGGCAGACAAGGCCTTTGGGTCGGCCGAAATAGGAGGTGGGAAGCAATCGTACTTCACCTCCAATCCTAGTTGGAGTAGGATTGCCTCCTATTGGCTGATTTTCCACTTTTTGTTTTAGGACTTTCTCTCCTGCGCCATGGGCCTTTGTGGCTGTTTTCCCAGCCCACTAAGGGCTGGTTATTATTCTCCCACAGCCCATGGACCTCTTGGGGTCGAAATACCCCTCCCGGAGGCCTCCCGGTACACTACCGCCACTCCCGGTACACTACCGATGAGCCCGAAACTTTTCCGGAAACCAAACTGGGACTTCCTATATATGAATCTTTACCTCAGGACCATTCCGGAGCTCCTCGTGACGTCCGCGATCTCATCCCGGACTCCGAACAAACTTCGATCACCACCATACATAACTCTACACTACCAAAACGTCACCGAACCTTAAGTGTGTAGACCCTGCGGGTTCGAGAACTATGTAGACATGACCGAGACACCTCTATGGTCAATAACCAATGGTGGGACCTGGACGTCCACATTGGTTCCTAGATATTCTACGAAGATCTTTATCGGTTGAACCTCTATGTCTAGGATTCAGTTAATCCCGTATAACGTTCCCTTTGTTCTTCGGTATGTTACTTGCCCGAGATTCGATCGTTGGTATCTCCATACCTAGTTCAACCTCGTTACCGGCAAGTCTCTTTACTCGTTCCGTAATACAAGATCCTGCAACTAACAATTAGTCACATTGCTTGCAAGGCTTATTGTGATGTTGCATTACCGAGTGGGCCCCGAGATACCTCTCCGTCACACGGAGTAACAAATCCCAGTCTCGATCCATGCCAACTCAACAGACACCATCGGAGATACCTGTAGAGCACCTTTATAGTCACCCAGTTAGGTTGCGACGTTTGATACACATAAGGCACTCCTTCGATATCTGTGAGTTGCATGATCTCATGGTCATAGGAACATATACTTGACATGCAGAAAACAGTAGCAATAAACTGACACGATCATATGCTACGTTTGTAGTTTGGGTCTTGTCCATCACATCATTCTCCTAATGATGTGATCCCTTTATCAAATGACATCTCATGTCCATGGTTAGGAAACCTTAACAATCTTTTGATCAACGAGCTAGTCTACTAGAGGCATACTAGGGACATGGTGTTGTCTATGTATCCACGCATGTATCTGAGTTTTCGATCAATACAATTATAGCATGGATAATAAACGATTATCACGAACAAGGAAATATGATAATAACATAATTTATTATTGCCTCTAGGGCATATTTCCAATAGAAGTTGGGCTGGACGACAGCGAGCCTACAATCGCAGTCGAAATTGCAGGAATTCTTAGCTGCTGTAATTCTCTGTTGAGCTTGCAAGTCATTTCAAGTGTGTTTTACGTGAACTTTTTTTTGGCCCTGCGACTTATTGAGGTCTGAGGTATCTATTGTTGTCCACCGCTAGCTTTTGCAGTGGTCCATACACTCCACATGAACACCACAGGAGCTTTGGATTGATCTCGCTAGGAATTATTCCTCGAGACCTATCGGAACTCTGACTGAAGTTCCAAGTCATTCTCAGCTGGACTATGCTTGCATCTCGGCTGGAATGCTTATATGACTTAACTTGATGGATGTTTTTGTTTTGTTTTGAACTTGCCCTGAGACTGAAGCTGCTACTGATGTCCACTGATTTTTGTAATGGAAGGAATCGCCACTTACGCAGCAATTTACTTGATGGTTATGATACTGGGCCTGGAATTTTCAGAGCAAGTCTACAGTCATATTCATGATTCTCTGCCGAAGATGCGGGACACATACGGCAGCGAGTCTACAGCGGTACTGGTAATTGCAATAACCCATACGGTAGGAGGCTACATCTCTTCTGGAAGTGAGGCTCCCTTCCTCGCCAGGTGCCCCTCCCTCCCAACCGTAGCCGCCCCCGGCCTCACCCCCTCCCCCTTCCTTCCTCTCCACCGCCTAAGGCAGCCGCCGGGCAAGCCCGGGGCATCAAGGATGGTGGCGGCGGGGCTTCGGCTGCCCTGCCTCTGCGTGGGGAGCCCCGGTTCTGGAGCGGTGGCTCCATTGGTGAGTCACGGCAGGCTAGCAGTCGTGCGGGCGATGGATCTGTTTGGCGTGCGGGTTAGTCTGGTTAGGCCGCGCTTCCTTGGGTCGCCAGTTCTGTACAAGAGACGCTGCTGGTGGCGGGGATCTAGTTCGGGCAAAATCCCTGGCCGACCATGGTCGGCCGCGTCGATGGTGATGCCCAAGGGCGTTGTTCCCCTCCTTGGAGGCGTCGGTATGGACTGATCCCCTCACTTCCCTAGGTCTCCCGGGCGAAAGCCCTAACTTTGTTGGGCGGCGACGACGCTCACGACGTCGTTCCCTTCTTGAAGGCGCCGCTTTGGGAACCTTGGGGCTGGGTGGCGCTTGTGGATGGTGGGCGATGGCTGTGGCCCTATCCTAGCATGGATCTGCGTCCGTTGCTTGGAGATGGACTCGCGTAGGTGGAGGTCGTCGTTTGGCGTCATGGTGGCGTCGATGGCGGAGGCACCTGCCAAGGTTGGCATCTCAATCTACTCTGAAGATGAACCAGTGGAAGATGACGGCGGCGACACATGTGAGTGCGTCGGACCGATTTGTGCCCCGGACCCGTATTTTGGCTTTACATGTTAGGCTCAGAGGTCTGAGTATTTGACACAGCTTGCACTCCTTCATCATATGGATAGAAGTAGCGGCAAATGTTGGCAAGATGGCGGATTCAGACATATTGTTGTACTAATTTGTATGGTACTCTAGAATAATCAATAAAATAGCCACATTCACCTCTCCATCCTCCTTTTTTTTAAAAAAAATACGGCAGGAGGTCACATTCTTAGCTTTTAGTTTTTGTTGCTGGACTTCCAAGTCATTTGGATGTCTTTTATATGGCTGAAATTAACGCAGATTAAATCGGAATGTGGACCGGGCCCCCAAATTTCAGGGGCCCTCCCGAGGTGTATGTACGTAGGCGGCTAGGCCTCTAGCCCATACTGCAGGCAAACGCGCGCACGGAGCAGCAGGCTAGCGATCAATTCGTTTTCTCGGAAAAGCTAGCGAGCGAGCCAGCGAACCAGGGCCCTGCAGTGAACGATTCCTTCACATAAAAAAAGAGAGAGAGAGAGAACGATCGCGTAATAAAAAAAGGAAAAGAAAAGGAGCGAAACGCTCGATCCGATTCTGGCGGTTCCCTTCCTATTCCGTTCCATCGCGCGCAGACGCCCGACGTCCCTTCCTATGGCCGCGGACGCCCGACGCCATACACATACGTATTCCCGCCTCGCCGTCGTCCCATGGTAATTGCCTTACTAAGGCCCGGCCGGTTTCAATTCCGGGCCCCCCTTTGTCCTTTGCTCAATTGCTCTCTCTCAATCATCTGCAGACTCTACTCTACTCTCTAGGTGCTGGGCTGCTGCCGTTGTATACAAGGACCAGATGCACTCAAGTTCAATATTATATTAATGTACCTCAATTCCTGAAGTTCAATAGAAGGACCAGATGCACGATTTTTTTAGAACTAGTATTATTTTTTGTACCAATTTTAAAAACAGTTGTCTGAGTTGAAAAAATATCAAAACTACCACCCTGTCGGCCAGTATCAGGTCGAGCAGGGACGTGTCGGCCACCACCGGGCCGACCAGAGACCTGTCGGCCACAAGTAGGCCGAAGAGACCCTCTCGGCCAATCAGAGGCCAGGGAAGGATGCCTGTCGGCCATAGGATGACCAAAGGGCCACCTGTCGGACAGTGGGAGGCCGACGGGCCCCTGGATAAGGCCCATCCCTCCTTTCTTACTCCTTTGACCAGTCATTTTACCCTCCCTCATCTTGTAGCCTGCCCCTCTTCACATCTCACTCCCGTTGCCTCCAGTGCTTTCACCGCCTCGCCGATCTCTTCGCTGGACCACCCATTTTGCTATTTTACCCGCGTAAACAATAGATCAGGATGCTCTCCATCGGCCTATGGTAAAAAATTTTGGCTTCCAACTCAATCGAATGAGAACTCTCAAGTCGGTAGTGGATTTAGTTCTTATTTGCCACCGTCCGTCTGCAGGTAATGGCTTGCCCATTTGCCGAGCTCCAGGTGGCCCTTGTGATGCCTTTGATTCCAGTGCGTCTTTATTTACTGTGGTGCTGGATCGTCGATGTTCTAGACGTGTTGTAAGATTCTATGTCTTGATTATCTGACTGTGGCATATTCGAATGCCTTTGTTTATAAGTTTATGATCTTTGCTTCCATTTTTGTTGTAGTATGTTCCTTGCAGTGTTAGATCACATCTTGCTCGGTACATTGAGAAGTGCAGAGCTTTAGCTATTCAGAGAGGTGACACAGATATTGATATTGCTCTACACAACACTAAGGGTAACTTATACCATGTTATGTTCACACATGGTAGGATGAGCAGTAAATTGCATGGTCCTTCGTGGGAGGAACTCATGAATGATTATGGTCTCCACCACAGTGACATGATGACTGTTATGCTTGAGCACTATGGAACTTATATTAGTGTCGAATTCCACCGGGATGGTGTTATGTTGTTTTCTTTATCCCATGTTGGTAAGATATTTGTTTGACTGATTTTCAGATTTGATTCAGCTTATACGTTTTGCGGTTCATCTCAGTTAGTGAAATCATTTTTTTGTAGCTCTTGAGGATCTGAGTGAAACTCAGAGCGAACTTGTTGACAACTGTTTTTATAGTCGTGGTGTCACTCTGAATTATCAGCAAATGTATGTCATGTCGCGGCAGCTCTTTGATGACAACTACATACTGTGTACTCCTTTTGTTCATAGGATGGATCGCATGAACGTTATTTCCCAATATATGGTAAGCTTTGGTATCTGGTTTTTATTATTTGTTTGTTCTTTGCTGGTTCATAGAATGGATCATATAACTTGCTTGTTTTTGTCAGGTTATTCCTACCATGGTTGTGAGGAGTTTAATGGAATTTGTGGCTATTCCTAGGACTCATTCTTTACTTCTTGAAATTACTCTGGATTCAGAAGATGATGATATATTTGTGAGCATTCCTTGTTCCTACTTCATTGGCTTGGGTGATCGAATGGTGTTGAAGAAGGAAGGTTTCGGAAACTTTCTGCTGGCATCGTCTATCGAAGTCAACTATTTGGTGCTCATAACATTCAAACAACATGAACAGGAGCTAGCTATTGTTTTCAGTTATCTGTCATAGTGAGAAAGAAAGAAAGGTCTCGTGCAGCCCAGGCAGCAGAAGAAGCTGGAGATGGAGAAGGAAAATATCCACGTTGGACTAAGTAGATTTATATTCTTCTAACTCAATTTCAGCAAGTTGTATCTTAATTTTAGTAGGTTGTATCTTAATTTTAGCAAGATGTATCTTAATTCCAGCAAGCTATACTATTCCCATTTTTATTTGCTGTCATACTGTGGCACCACCTTTGTCCCACCAATCTCTGCCGCCACTTTCCATCCCGCCATCATCTCCCGCCATTATCTTTCCCGCCATTCTCTCCCGCCATTCTCCCCCGCCAATTTCTCCCGCCATTCTCTCCCGCCATTTTCTCCTGCCATTCTCTCCCGCCAATCTCTCCCGCCATTTTCTCCTGCCATTCTCTCCCGTCATTCTCTGTCCCGCCATTCTCTCCCGCCATTCTCTGTCCCGCCATCCTCTGCCACCCGATTTCTCGCCATTGCGGTTGTCATCTGCCTATAAAACAAGGCATTGTATCTGCCTTCCTCCATCGGCCACCAACACTCATAAAAACTAGCGTGGTAGTCATTATTAGTTTGCCTTCTTTGGATCAAAGCATTAGGCCTAGCAAATGGAAGAGTGCGAAGTTGCCTCAAGGGGTGGAAGCAGTTCGTTGTTGGTGCGGGGATCTCTGCAAGGTGAAGGAGGTGACGGATTTTTCAGATTGGTTGGGCATGAAGTTTTTCATGTGCGCTAATTATGACGAAGATCCACCCATTGGTCCTTCACCATACATGTGCGCTAATTATTTTGTAGTCTCCTCCGCCCATGTGTCAGTACTATCATTGGATAGACACGAAAATGCCGGACTGGGTGGTGACTGAGATTCGTGAAAGAAATCATCGTGCATGGGCAAGTTTGGACTTGGAGGAGCACCGCGAGAAGTCGGCAGCAGAGGACAAAGCAGAGCAGGATAGAGCTTGGCAAGAGCACTGTATGGAGCAGAGGGATTTTCTTGCTGAGATGAAGAAGAAAAACCAAAAAAACCAACTTCGATTGGCGGAGGTCTACCGGCAGCGAGAGGAGGCCCGTGAAGCTAAGAGACAGAGAAAGAAAGTAAGGGCTCGTGCAACCCAGACAGCAGAAGAAGCTGGAGATGAAAGAGGAAAATATCCACGTTGGACTCAGTAGATTTAGATTGCAGTAACTCAATTTCAGCAAGTTGTATCTTAATTTCAGTAAGATGTATCTTAATTTCAGCATATTGTATCTTAATTTCAGTGAGAAGCGTGATACTTGCCTCTTGTGCAAGTGCATTGATTCTCTCCCGCCAGTCTCTTCCGCCACTTTGATTCCTGCCACTTCCATTTTCTCCCGCCACTTTGATTCCCGCCACTTTCTCTCCTCGCCATTCGCTCTCGCCATTGTCTTTCCCGCCTTTATCTCTCGCCACTTTGTCTCCCGCCTATATAACCACATTCGCAGTAAGGAGGGTGAGCAGGCACTTCCTTTCCCTGTCGCTCCCGCATCCTTCCTTCCGCTCTTGCCATTCTTTCCTGGAGATGCCTCATCCTCCTCATCCTCACTATCCTTTTGATCGTAGTTTTCACAAGGGTATGTCCGACTGTCTTCTTCGTCTAGCTGCCAATTTCAAGATGAATGATAGAGTAGTACCTTGGGAGGAACTCATTAGTAGTGACTTCATAATGAATGAGTTGTCTCACCAATGAGCTAGGGCTGGGTGGCCTCCCAAGACTTTTGGAGAGATACGAAAAGAACTTGTGAGGTTGCACGCCAGATGGCAAAAGCAACTGCACAAGGGTGATGCTTATCTCAGGATTGCTGTTAATAATTCAGGTTTATGGTTAGCAAAAAGTGAGGACGAGGACGACCTCTTCATGCCGAGCAGCAAGGTGAAGAGTTCTGCATCGAAGGGCAAGAATTCTATATTGACAAAGGGCAAGAGTTCTACATCGACAAAGGGAATACTTCTGCAACGACGGAGGATGAAGACGACGTCTTCATGCCGAGTAGCAAGGTGAAGACCAGCGCATCGTTGAAGGGCAATAGTTCTGCAACGACAAAAGGGAAGAGATCTGCATCGATGGAGGATGACGATGATGCATTCATGTAATACGGTTTTTCATGTAGTACTATGTTCTGTAGTGTTGTTCTATGTAGTGCGGTTTAATTAAGTTGTAACGTTTAATCCAGGTGTAACGTGCAATTGATGTCGATGGATTTGGTTTGCGTTACTATTGTTCTCTCTCCAAACCAAATAAGTCACAAACATAAATATGTCAAATACATAGAGGCTAAATATGTCCGATACATAGAGGCTAAATATGACAAATACATAGAGGGTAAATATGTTCGATACATAAAGCCTACATACGTCTCATACATAAATAGATAGTCATGTCCCGTACGTAGATGATAATATCACTCCTGGGGCTTGCTACGAATCTTCGGCTTCCTCGGACGTGGACCGGAAGGCAATAAGCGCTGAGGCGGTGGACGAGTGTCACGATGACCACGACCATACAAAAACCTCTTCCGTCGGTGTCTGCGTCTCCTGCGTCGACGGTGGTGGTGGAGTGGCAAGAACTGTCTCCGAGATACCATAGGTGCATGCAGCACGATCATCGTCCTCGCCATCACCAGGTATGTACGAACCAGGACCAGTAAATAGAGGTGACTGAACTAAAGTCATAAACGGCTGCGACTGGCTGCCTTCTGCTGTTGAAATAAAACATGTAAGGAATGACTTACGAGACTAAATTTTATAAAAGAATGTACAAAGTTAAGTTACCTAGGTCCATCTGCTGAAGCCAGGAAGAGTCCGCGGGATGTGAAGGAGGTGCCTGCTGGTAGAAATAGCCCCGGGCTGTGAAGGAGGTGGGTGCTGGTAGAAATAGCCCCCTGGCTGTGAAGGAGGTGTTTGCTCCCAGGAGGAGCCCCCTGGCTGTGAAGAAGGTGCCTGCTGCCAGGAGGAGCTCCCTGGCTGTGAAGGAGGTGCCTGCTGCCAGGAGGAGCCCCCTGGCTGTGAAGGTGGTTCCTACTGCCAGGAGGAGCTCCCTGGCTGTGAAGGCCGAGGTTCTGAACGCTGCAGAGAGGGGCGTGGCGGACGATGTGCTGCTCGAGTGTCAACAACATCGGAAGATCGCCTACATGTAACAGCTGCGACGATCCCGCGTATCTTCGCCTGAAGACTCTTCAATCTTGATACTGCATCTTGCTGTGGGATATTTTCTCCTCTCTCAAAGCGGTCAACCAAATCGGTAACCTCATCTAGCGCCTGAGTTGACAATTCATCCTGTACGCAGAAAGTTAACCAATTGTACAGGTTCATGTATACGGAAAATGTAGCATGTGGAGAACAATTGAGGACATACCGCGTGGTGTCTGGTTCCCATAAGTGAGGAAGTTGGGAATAGATCGCTAGCGAGAGGAACTGGGATATGTTTCGGAGCAGATGATGGAACCAAGTAGATCCTCGTGCTCTGTCTGTAACGCTTCAGATACAGCCCGTACCTGTCCCAGTCAAAGACACGAACTTCATCCCATATATTTCTCGGGGCAGCATTCCATTCCTCGAGGTAAGGTCTAATATCGCGAACCCAAGAAGTATGGGACTTGTTTCCTCCACTGCGACTGTACCTGAGATTGAAATGCACATTACATGATTAGCTATAAGTAGACCGATTAGTCCAAGTCCGGATGATCAACCCACTCATCCAATGTATCCTCAACCAGTCGTGCCAAGGGTAGAAGTCCAGCCCAATTCAGCCTACAAAATGAACAGAATGTAGCTGACAATTAGATTCTATCAAAACGATGTCGAACGTACTAAGTGATTGTACCAACACATACCTATCAACCCATGCAGGGTGTATCATCCAGTTAGACTTTGGGGTGCGAGTGATCAACACGTCTAAGTTCGTGTCCGATTCCATAAGTGCGCCTCAGTGCCCTCTATCAATATTAGCATTAAGCATCGGATACGAAGCCATATCTGCAATGACAACATAGTACACACATATTACAAAATAAAACATAGATGCTTACGTACTAAAAATAAAAACTGAGTATCCGAGAGGCATTAAAACATAGTCTCACATGTTACAAATAAAAACATAGTGCTTGCTGCTTACACATAAAAACATAGTGCACACATATTACAAATAAAAAAGTAGTCCGACTTATTACAAATAGAAACATAGTCCGACATATTATGCAGCTTTAGAGTTATTTATTCCTCGTCCGCCCCTTCGGCCTCGAGAGCCTCGTCCACCACGACTACCAGGACCACCTCTTGCAACTGTTGCTGTAGTCGTCGATGTGGAAGCGCTCGTCGATGTGGAAGCACCGTCTTTCTTCAGGTCGGGGCAATATTTCCTCCTATGCCCATAAGCCGCACAGAGCAAACATTGTCTGGTTGCTCCACCAACTTCAGATTGGTCCATATCGTTTCATATGCGTTTTACCTTACGCCTGCCCCTGCTAGTGCGCCATAGTACAGGATCCGGGATGTATACTCTATCACCATCGTTTACCTTGTTGAAATTGCCGACGACTCTAAACTCTGTCATCTCACCTATCCACACATTGAGTACTGCCTCCTTTGAATAGTATGGAGGCACGAAGGAGATAGCATCCAACTAAATCTGGCCACAGGCAGCCAACACATATGAGCAAGACAGGTGCAACAACTGAGACTTGTTGCATGTACACTCACAAGTTGGATGAAATTCTGCTCCGCTTGTAACCTCATGCGTCTTCACCTCATTTGCAGAACCAAAACCATCAGTAGGAATCTGAACCTCATACCTCCTTTCCTGATTACCTATGAGTGTGACGGTGTGCTTTTTTTGCTTTCTTTATCTTCTTAGCCATGTACTCCATGACACGGCTGCAGTAAGGAGTGTTCTGATTATTTGCAATATGCTTCCTTGCTAACTCATGTCTTTCTCTGAAATACCTCACAGTGCTATGGAATACACCCTCCACAATAGCTGTCAGTGGCAATGCTCTATTCCCTCTGAGAACAAAGTTATAGATCTCTGCAAGATTGGTTGTCATGTGGCCATACCTAGCTCCATGGGTGTCATGCAGCAAAGACCAATTCACTGGAGGCTCTTTCTCTATCCACTCAGAAAAATTCTTTATTGCCCTGTCCTTCTTTCTCTTCGTATTAGGAGGGTCAATTGCTGGCAAGTCACAAAGACCAACTAGCCCCTCCATTTCCGCAATGAGTGCTGTTAATTTAACCTGGTCTTTTTCCATTTTCTTCCTAGCAACGACCTGCTTCTTAGTGAACTGATCTAGTTTCGACCAAATAAAATTGTATTTGCACCGCTGGTTCTGCTTGCATAACTTCTTGAACAAGTTCATAAACCGTTTGTTCTTGAACTGTGAGAAAAAATTAGCACCCAGATGGCGCATGCACCATCGGCTTTGCAAGTCCTTCCAAGGTGTTGGCTCGTCAGCAGTTGGATTACTCAGTGTCTTCACGGCCTTCAATATACCGGGATGTCTGTCATGAATGAGACACACATTTGATCGGTCCTTCACGATCGCAATTTTAATTTGATGGAATAACCGTACCCAGCTCGGAAAGTTCTCACCCTCCACAATTGCCATGGCTAGTGGGATGATTTGGTTGTCCCCGACCACACCAATAGCAGTCAGGATTTGCCCTTTGTACTGACGAGTCAGGAATGTACCATCCACAAACATCACAGGAGGACAATGCCTGAAAGCTTCGATGCACATACCAAAAGAGAAGAATACTCGTTTCAACACCTTGTAATCCGGTATGCTTTGCAAACTCGTGTGCTGAATGTTAACATAAGTGTCGGGATTCCTCTCCTTCAGTATGTCAAGGAGACGCACAACATTATCATAGGAGTCGAAGAACGTCCCAAACCTCTCCTCCGTAGCCTTCTTCTTAGCCCTCCAAGCCTTCCCATATGAAATGGCATACTTCCATCTGACCTTCACTGCTGTCTGGATGTGCTTTGCTTCCATATCTTTCTTCGTCACTATCTCAGTATACATGAGTTGCGCTATGAGAGTTGAAGTAAGGTTTGGATGATGAGCCAACATGTTTTTCCTAAAACAATTATGCGGTATAACATTTGTCACAACTCAGTGGACTACTAGAAATCCCCATATTTCCGACGGTCAAATCAAATAATGGCCGGGCTGTCGACTATTACTATAATACCCGACGGTAGCGCTAATAGCCGATGGTTATCGCCAACCCTCATATATGCCTATACATAACCGACGGTATACTAAATTTCCCGATGGGGGAAAAACAACCCTCGATTATATAACTTAATGCCTGACGATTCATACTAATATCCGACGGTTTTGTCTAGACCGATGGGGATTGCATTTAATACCCGACGGTGAAACTAGATAGCCGACGGTCTAAACATAACTTTTGATTATTAGTGGAAATGTCCGACGGTATATTTATGACTCTCAATTATTAAAGAAAATAACCAACGGGGGACAGCAATAACCGATGGTTGAGTTTCACTCTCGGTTATCTGTTTCAATGGTGATAGGGGGGGTAAACATGTGGAACTGTCGATGGTTTTATCTTAAATATTTGTTTGTCTTAATAAATTCTAACTATTAGGTTCTACATGATTATTGGTAGTAAATGATGACAAGCGAGTTAAACCACGGGTTAATGCATCAAGAATGTATTTCTACATCAACGTTACTAGTGGTAGAGGGTGAGATACGACCTTGTCCAGGACGACCATCCAAGATTTTTTTTTTACATTTTGAGGGAGAATGTGATCTTTATACCATGTTTGATTCGACCAAGCGCTAGGTGGGATCTTGACCTAGTTGATGATGAAAGACAATATTGACTAGAGCATAGGTGTGATGATGCTAAATAATTATTTCTTAACTCATTTTTTAATATGAAATGTGATAATATAATTAAAATATTTTAATGTTGTAATCACATACATTAAAGATGAAAATATATTTGCATGCATCCTTGTCTCTTTCAATGAATGTAGACTTCACCAAAGTAAGTTGATGACAGAGATATTTGGCTCTATCGGTGGAGGTAGCTTAAACAAGGACTAGTTAGCAAGCCCCGATATCGAGCCAATTGACGACGAAAGCTGGGCAATGTTCAATGCGACTAGTGGTGGTAGTAGACCAACTGCAAATATATTATTAATCCAATAACTAATGATGTATAAAAGAGATAACTAATTTATTGTCTATGTTAATGTTTTGGTTTAGTATATAATCATTAAAAGAATAAAATTATAAGTTTGGCATATGATTTTCCATGTGAAGGAAGGTGGAGTGGATCAACTGAAAGCTAATAACATCTACAACTGAAGCCCTCAAACGTCCCATTGGACAACGCGGTCAGTATCCGGACAGGAGAGAGCAAAAAAATCACCCAAGCGTAATCCTCACTTTTCCCATGCGTATTCGGACAATCCACAATCGTCATATGCAAGTCATAATCCTCACTTTGCTCTAACTATGTCACCACAAAGTTCTAACTATGTCCCAACTTAAATAAGTGTTAGTGTTAATTTGAGGCGCGTGATACATCCCAAGCCTACTACAAGAAAAGATCGGCTAAGAGCCCCCCCCCCCCCGCCGTGTCGCCCCCGCTAGGGCGACTCGGGCGGCGCCCAAACCCTAGTCGTCGGGGATGCGCCCTCCCTCCTCCCCTCCCCCCGTCGCAATCGGGGGACGCCGCTGGGCAACCCCCGGGAGCCGATGGCGGTGGCGGGGGACTCCCTCTCTCCCATGTCTCAAGGGTGGTTCGGGGAACCTACACGTGTAACTATTGTCGACCCACTCGTGCTGCTCCAGAGGAAACCCTAGGATCTGATCTTCCAGATCGGACGATGGCAGCACTACAGTATCATTTCTCTCTTGGGAGCATCATTTATGAAGCAGCGCTGGAAGACAGAGACACGTGGTGGAGAAGCTTCATCTTGAATTGAGCATCAGTGGAGATGTCAAGTCATGCTTAGCCGACAGGTGCTACGTTGTGTCATGCATGTTCAGCAGGTGCTACGCATGACAAACCTTCCACAGCCTTTGTGTAAGGATGGACGAGCGCAGGACGGTGGCGTCGTTGGGTGCCATGGTGGTGTCGACGGATAGCCGGACTGGCAAGGATGATGCGAATCTCTCTCCTGAAGATGGGACAACGGTTCGATGATGATGGCGGCTTTCAAAACGTGTGCATGTGGTATATGCTTTAGGTCTGTTGCACCGGTTGTTGTTCTGATAAATATAGGGATGGATCAGAGATGGCATCGGTTTTAGATATGGGGAGTGAAAGAACTCAACATTATCATGTTTGTAGGTACGAGTGGTGGCTTCGGATGGCTTGATATATGTTCTTGTCAGACCTTTGCAGAATAGTTAATAAAAATGGTTGTATGCATCGATTGATGCAGAGGTCCGGGGTTTAACCTCACTTTCTAAAAAAAGTGTAGTTCCAAATATCAAAACTAAAAAATTGGAGTATTTTAGCCTATGTTTACAAATATGAAGTCTTTTTTGGAAGAAGAAAAATTGGTTCAAAATATACAAACATGATGGTTATTTAAATAAAAATAATGACACTTCTGGATAAAATCAATTGTGTGTATATATATTACTTAATTATGCAACACTGCTTGATAGATCGGCGCCGAGGTACGTCATGCGCCAAGACATGCAGAACGGGAATAAAAATACGTGTGTATTTTAAATAAAAAAAGGCAGATTGGTTTTTAAGACAAAATATCTTCATAATATAGGAAGTGTTTAGACAAATTTGGTCAAAACGAATAAAATCAATTGTATGTTCTTTAATTATGAATCACCACGCAAGCAAACGGGGAATACGGAGGACCTCCACGTACTAAAAAACCGGCAACTAAAGCAAATCACCCCGGCCGAAAACTCACAGCCCACGTCGCACGATACCCTCCATTGATTCACCCTCCATTGTCGCCCAACCCGCCCCGCCGAGAAGAAGCGACGCCATCGGCTGCTCGTGCCCGAGGCTGCCGCTGCCGTGGGCGGATGGTTACTCAGGACTCGAAGGGGAGCGACCCGCCGTTGAGGTCAACGCGTCGTGGTCGCGTCGGCAACTGGAGCAGTCGTCGAGGCCGTGTCATGGCCGCCGCAGAGCTGGATCTGCTGCCGTGGAGGCAATTCCGAACCCGAACATGGAGTTTCCATGGCCGATAGTTATCTTCTCTCGATCTTTTAGCAATTGTCGCCCCTCCTACAAGAACTCCCTTTGAAGGTTAATCCGGCCGCCATGTCTCCCTAAAGCTTACATTAACTGTTCATTCTTCATTGATATGCTGCTGGATCCTTTTCATCTGGACCGAACGGCAAACAACTTAGTATTTTTTACGTCCCCCCCCCCCCCCCCCCCTCATGTACACTTGCAATTTTGGATTTCTGATTCTAAGATGCACTCCTTTCTGCTTCCTGGATGTTCTTGTAGGTAGTGTGGATGAGTGACGACCATGAATCCTTGATGCCGCTGCATATGTATTTCCACGAAGAACACATTATCTCTTATTGCCTTATTGCTTTTCTTCCTTTTCTCCACACCTATACAGCAAACGATCCGCTGCACCATGACATGGTTGACAACAACATAAATTATTCTTATTCATCAGCACAAGTACGTTTAGGCACTGGAAGCTTTACAAAATAATGATGCAAAAAAATATGACTTGGAAAATAAGTGTTCTGTTTTTATTTTGAGAGTTTGTTGTATAGTGGGAAGAGGACTACAACCAGGGATGAAACCTATCTAATGGTATACAACCAAAATCAATGTGATGTCAAAGATGTTTCACTCGTAGTAGTATAAACTTGTGTTAGTTTTTTCAAGTAGTGAGTACATAATAAAATATGTTTCATCCATTGCAAGGCCGAATTGTCTCTTAAATGTGAAACAGCTAACTGTACTTCTCTTTTTCTTGCTGAAAACTTGTTTCTAATTCATTCTGTGATCAGCTCCCATGTGTATCCCTAAACCTGAGTTGTGGTTCAGTTTTAACTTTTGCCTACACACCAAAATAAAACCATCAAGTGAGCATGTTTGTATTTACAAAGCAACAATGTAGTAGTTCTAAACTTCCAAGAGCAAGAGTCTAATGCATTTTCAAAGGTGTATAGTTCAGATTGTGTAGTCAGGCAGCAAAATAGATTTGCTAGCTAATCATTCAGTCTTCTTTAACCATGATTATATCTAGTTTCTAACCTCTTATCTTTTCCCATCTCTTCCCCACTGCCCTGGGTTACCATAATTAGATGGACAAGTCATCTATGAAGCAGCGGGTTAGAATGCAACATGCCAGTGCGTCGAGGGATTTCTCAATGCAATACTTGTCGCCGCAGCCCATGTCCATGAAGAGTCAAGGGATGCTTTCATTACAGCACTTGCCAAGTTCACATCACTTCACTCTGTTGCGCATTATCAAGAAGAAAATATTGACGCCATTAAGGTCTGTTCTGCATATCTGGTGTGAATAATTCTTTGCAACAAGGTGAAACCCCCACTATGTAGTTTCTCTTCTTCGGTTGCAGTATCAAAGCAGGGTAACTATGAGGGGAGCCAAACTGCAGTTTTTGGATCTTACTTTGAGCATAATGATGCGCTTGGCTTCTTGCACTTTATTACGAGCATACATGGTCGTGCTAACTGTAGTTTGTCCCATCGTTCTTTGAGCATAATTATAACATCTGTTTTCCATTCTCACATGCACATCTCTACAAATGTACTATAGAAACTTATTCCTCGGAGCGAAATAAAGATTGCTATCTTTAGAAATCAACAATACACACATGATCAGTATTTTTCAGTGAGAGTTGCATTTCAGTAACAAAATTCTAGTTTTAGAGGAGCTAGGTCGCTGGAAAATCAGCACAGGTTATACTTCATAGCGAAATAGACCAGAATCTCTTCTTTGAAAACATAGATCATGACCTTCACACCTTAGTTGAGCCACGCAGAAAATTACAAATTTCACGATTCCAATTAGCTCCATGCATGCCAGCAGCTGTACAAGTTAAAGCACACAGTACGGCAAATTTTTCTCAAG